>JANHGO010007833.1:0-102013 GCA_024606505.1 Aquila spilogaster | reverse complement strand
TTTTTTCTATTTAGTCATGTCATTTGGCATTTTGCCTATAGCTAAAAATGAGATACCATCTGTTTTAGGCTCACTAACGATTCTCCATTGTGACTCCAGCCAGTTCACTAGTTTATTGTTACCGCTTCAGAAATAAACTTGCCTTCTGCTAATTGCACTCTTGCTACTACATTTTCGAAGGGTTTTAAATCACAGTGATTCCTTGAGATGGATATATGAAATCCTAGTTGCAAGATTTCTGTGCTTGGGCTCTGGGTAATGCTGTGCTGCTTTGCACACAGTGCTTTTATCATGGTGTATTCTTGCAATATGCAGGGACCACGTCTGCCTTTGGGCCTCTCCAGACTTCCCTCATAGCTTTCTGCTCTGGGCTGCAGGTAGGCAAATCAAGTGCAACTGAGTCCTGCAGAGCGGGACGCCGCTGCTGTGCTGGGCGTAGGTGTGGGAGGAAATGAAAGGCAAGGGAACAGTCACAGGTTGAGTGGTTACACTTGCAGTTGTTGGCACAGGAGGAGCTGTGAGTGCTTTTGCTGGCTATACTTTGGTTATGGGTAACAGGAGGCTTCCCCAGAGCCTGCAGTAATATCTGACTCCGGGGCGATCTGTAACCATGCAGCATCTCCAGAAGCTATTCCTTCCATTCGATGCTGTTTTCTGGGGATTTCTGTGACCACTTGTTGACTGATGCAAGTGTTGCTCGCATTGTGGGAATTCCTTGCACTTGACTCATGGGCAGGGAGGATTTGTTTTGCTCCATTGCCGACAGCTGCTGGCAGAGCTGTCTTGGTGACACTGTGCGACCTCGGTGGTCAGAGCGAAATGTAGTCTTGTTCATAGATTGCAGCCCCTCTTTGAGCATCTCCTAGGGACTGGGGGAAACCACAACAATGTCGAGAGTTTTATGGTTTCCTGACCATGCAGAGTCATAGGTGTTTGGCAAAAGGCGGTACTAGCGTAAGCTAGTGAAGCTTTCTTTTCTGGGTGACTCCCTTCCACGGTGATGCACACACATAGCACATCTTGTCCTGTAAGGCTGTGCAGCTGCCTGGAAAAGGATATTTTTCCCAGCCCTCAGTCTTACTCCAGCGGTGGAGTGTGGAGTTTAAGGAGACTTCTTAGATCTGAGGTCTTTTTATATGTGACTGATAAATTTAGGAGCAGAATTTCTGCTGAAAAAACTGAGCAAGGATTTTTGCTTGGTGTCATCGGTACTGGGATGTGTGCACATGCATAGCTACATACGCTTTCTACTGAATTTTTCAGAGACTTTAAGAAGAGTCGCTTGTGTAACCAGATGGCACACCTTGAAAAGCAATTGTTTCTCTAGAAATGCCACTTATCTTGGAAACTGGGAAACTGGAATGCTTCTCTCATTGCAAAACCTGATTTTGTGAAGTTCCTGCCTCAGCTGCTTCAGATTGTATGAGGTTAAAAATTTACTCGTTAGCTTTTGAGCATGAAGGCATTTTTTTAAAGCCCCAAATGGTTTTAATATCTTAAGCTATGTTGTAGTTACTAAGCAATGCAGAAAGGTAATTTGAAGAAGGTCCTGTGCAACTCTTTTGGTGCTATCTGCCTGCTTTTTAAAGACACCTTAGCTTTTGCAAGCAGCACCCCACAGAAGATAGCTTTTAGAGCTTTGAAACGGCTAAGATATTTCAATTTGAAAATTGGCTGTAGCACATGTATGTATATTACTTCCAGAATATTTTATTGTCTTGACACTATAATGTCAATGGTAATCAGTTCATGATGTTGTGATAAAATATGAATAGAGCACTTCGGACACAATAGGAATTGTTGTAAATTCTTTAAATTTATATCTTCTATACCTTACAAACCTTCTAATTGCACTGGTTTTCTAATTAGTTTTTAGTAACGAAGTACACTAATTGGTGTGGTGTCATTTACAAGAGTAATTATTGCTTGCTGGGCGGAACTCTCACCACTGTTTGCAAATACTCGCCTGTAAAACTTGGGGACTGTAAGATACCCAAGTCTGCATTTAGTTAGGATGCTTTGCAATATTTAGTTAGGATGCTTTGCAATACTTACAGAGCACAAAACCAAGATGGATTTGTCCTTCTAGGTTTTGACTGTATCATTTTACCTTTTGAACTTGGAAGGCCACAGACTTTACTGCAGCCTCACCCTCTTACAGCTAGCTATGACTTGTATTATAGCTTATGTCTAAGGCTTTGAGTTTAGAAGCTTAATTTTTTAGAATAACCATAACATGGTACTGCTTTGGTTTCAGAACTTCCGATGATGTCTCGCACTCTTCGCTTTATTTTTTCTGAACAAGTCCAAGGCACACTTCTCATCCAAATTGTGAAGCATAAATGAGCTATTCCATATTTCTAATTCACATTGGTTTTCTACTATGCTAAGGAGCGTAGCAGAGTTCATAGCTTAGGATAGAAATGGTTTTACTTAAGCAAATGCAAGCAAGGTAAACTATGTATTCATTCAGTGACCAAAAATGGAATCATTTTCTTATGCTTGACTTCTGGTTTTGTTTTCTGTGAATATTGGGGAAGAGTTTATAACATGGCTATTCACTAACATGGGAAACCTTAAGAGAATATTACAGGATGTGGGATACGGCTTTTGAATTTGAAGAGGTAAGGAACTTGTTTTAGGAGCACGATCATCATGTCACTGAAAATAAATGTCAATTCCGTGATCCACAGACATAATTTCAGCGTGTAGGTAATTACTGGATATTTACAATATACTTTAGACAATGAATTCATCATTAAGAATTCCTACTGAGAATTGTTTTATAAGGCTCAACTGATAGTATCCCATAAGACACATTTGTTAAAATGGACGGTTTAATGAATTACTCGCAAATGGCGAGGAAGTTAGCAAACAATCTGGACTTCCATTGGTGGAAACATTTAACTGTTGAATAAAGTAGTCAAAACCATTTTCAGTGGTAATGATAGATGTGCTGCATTGTTGAACAGCATTCAAGAGGAAGAGACAATGATCTGAGAAACAGGACTGTGGAAAAGCCAAGTGGAAAAGCTTAACCACGTTTAAACAGAAATTAAAGACACGATTTCTATTGCATGAAATGCCAGTGATAAATACAATGTAAATTGATTCATGGAATTTATAAGAAGCATAAATCAGAAAGTTAAGGTAAAAAAAATACTGAAGTTGAAGTTGGGACACCAAAATAGAGAGAGAGGGAGTGAGGGGAAGAAGGAAAGTAGATGGAAAGGACAGAGAAGATAAATGCGTTCAGAATATTTCCCTTGGGTTTTATATCTGCAACTCTTAAATTTTAATCAGAACAAAATGTTCTGTTGAGGAGCCTGTATGCTTAAGGGACAAGGCTTGTACAGGTTGCTGCCTTCTCCATTTACCCTCGGAGGCCACGCTGTAGAGCAGGAAAACAGCAGCTTGGTGGGTGAAGGTGCCAGAACCTCTGGTTAGGAAACTGGAAAAGCAGCAAAATGAACCTCTGCTGTCAAAGCTGTTGTGTTTGGAGACGTGAAATCCCAGCGCAGCTCTGGGAAAGGCTTTGCAAGGTCACAGGGGACTGTTGTTATTATTTCTTATGCCTCTGTGGTTATCAGAGCCTCTCATAAACCTCAGAGGGGATTCCCAGTGTATAAATTCAATCTAAAGCCAGGTTTACTAGTAATGTAAGGCTGTCTGGTTCTGAAGTTCCAGACTGGCACATGACAGATTGCCTTCACTCATGAAGCTTGGACTTAGATGAAATTTCCTGAAAAGCAAATAGTCCAATGACTTAGTCCAGAATACTTAGGCCTAAATCAAACATGGTGCTGTTTGACAGAGCTAGAAATAAACCCCTTTTCCTTCTCAGTGCTCCTCATGCTGTCATATTTTGCAGTTACATGGCCTATTTTGTCCAATCAATATCAGTCTGAACAACTTGTATGGCTTTGTGTGATTGATTATATTCTTTTATCTGGGAAATGTGAGTTTATAAGCAGTCCTTGAATTCTTTCTATAGCACTTGTCTTACGCTTCTCAATTTAAAAATGTTCTTAAGTGTTTAGGATTTCCCCGGGATGAATATGTTTAAGTGCCAGTGAAAAAATACTCTGAGATATGAGAAGGGAGAGAAGGAAGTAGAGGTTGTAACTCTGACAAACATTAAGCTCTAACTACCCCAGAGCTTGAGGGCTCAATTTTGCATATTGATCTATTTTCACTATTAATGAAAGTTATTGTCTTTTTCCCTGTTAATTTCTAGATTCTGCATCTCCTACCATGCTGATAGTGAGATACAAGTGTATCTTTGAGTATCTTTGTAATTAAATGAATTGACCTAGATCTTAATGTAATTTTAATAGACTTCTATTGTCTCTAGTTAAAATTACTTTGTATTTGCCAAGAAAGCAGTTCTTCTCTGTTCCTCCTGATTTTTATTCCCTGTTCTGGGAGATCTTGAGATAAGCACAGACAGGAAATCTCAGAGAAGCTCAGTTCATCTGATCCTTCACCTGCTCCTTCCCTGCTGGCCCTGCTCCTCTCTTAGGGGAATAGCAGGATGCTTGCATGTCACCTGCCTAGCAGGATTACATTATCCTGTGCTGAGTCTCATTTTCTGTTGCAAGCACCTGCAATGGAAAATAATCCAGGTTATCAATTTGTGATTTAGAATCCAAAAGGAAACACTTTAGGAATGAAAAAGTAATCGACAAAAGACAGAAAAAGTAATCGACAAAAGACAGTGTTGAAGCATTATGAAATGGGAAAGAATGCAGTCTAGAGGAGTGAGGTGAAGCAGTGGTTACTAAACCAGAAATCATGCTAGCCGGTGTTCCCTTGCTGAACACAGTCTATGCCTCTGTTGAACTCATGTCTTAAAATGGGAAGAACAACCATCCTGGTATCATCATGTAATGGGCATGTTTCAGTTGCAGTAGAAGAGTATGCATAGGTGATGAATTTGTTTAACTTCATTTTTGTTGGGGGTGGCATGGTGTCTTTTGAAGTTGTTTTTTTCTCATTGAAAAACAAATGTTCTTTTCTATATTCTGCTTCAGTACTCCCAGACAAGTGTGTAGCTATCTGCACCTTTTCTTTATGGCTGTGATTGCTCGCTAGAAGTCTGCATCTACGTTTTCACATCAGAGGCTTTAATCTATTTGTATCAATTCAGTGCACTGAATGTGTCTCCACAGCCTTACCCTCACAGTCAAAAGTATATTTTAATGAAAACATCTGTGTGCTTTGAGTAAAAAAAAAAAAAAAAACAAACTATATTTGTTCATTGTGGCCATAGATATACTGCTTCTTGGCATCTATTTCCCCTTAAGTTGCTTGGGAGTTAAAATTGGAATCTGTTGTCTTCAGCTTTTTCCCTCCTGTACCTCAAAGCCTTAAGTCAGCCAAGCAAAGGGAATCTTTTTTTTGGTGTTTACTTGCATCTTCTGTCATTGTATGGATGGCAAAACATTTTCCGTACAGGAGAAGCTCGAGGATGTCATGGTTAGGGCACACAGCCAAAGGGTGTCAGTGTGGTTTACAGCTTCTCTCTGGCACTGTTCCGTCATCAAGCAAAGAATATTTCCTTTACATAGCTGATGTACTAGACTACTCTGGCATCTCTTACAAAGTAGCATCCTGTGGGCATTCTCTGGCCTGAAATGATGTTAAAAGACACTATGGTAACAGGGTAACAGATCTCGGGCTGACTGCTTTCTTCTACCTATCCCTGAAAAAGGGTTGAGTGTGTTAAAACTGTTTGCAATGGCTACTGCCCTGACCTTTCTTGGTACGATCTGTGAGCCACTTACTTGTCAGTGTCTAGGGATGAAGGCGTGTCCTTCATGAGCAAGACATACTCTTGTGTTCTTTGGTTGTCAAGTTATCAGAGTATGAAAGCTTGCAGAGCCTGCAATGCAGCTTGGGAAACCCATCTTCTAAAGGCAGTGGATTTTAGGCATGTTAGTTACTCATCCTGTTACTCATTCTCTGTACATAGAGCACTTGCTGCTTGTCTTATACCACCGTGGGTATAACATGAGCAACTGACTTTCTCCCACCAGTCTGGCTAGCTACCAACCTGTAGGCAACATCCAGATGGCACCGAGATGTATTTCAGAACTGGAATGTGAAGTAAGCTCCACAGGCAGCTCTTTCTGTTCCCCAGTTAGGAGCTATGTGGAGGACACGAGACAACACATTAGTATAGAAAGTAGTGCAACTCCTATGTGAAGACTGTTCCTTTTTGCTCTATTTATTCAACAGCACAATAGGTTGCATGGTCAGGAATTGTGCAAATAATAATTATCAATTTGTATTTGAAGGCTTTAAGTTAATCATTACTCTTGAATTGAAAAGAGAACAAAACCTGTAATCTAAAATAAACTGCTTTGGAACGTTTATGCCTACATATATTCAGAGAACTTGGGAGCGGTAAGCAATTGCAGATAATTGCAATTTAGTGGAATAACTCAAGTGAAAGCCTTCTTCTGATGGCCGAATGTAAGCTTTCTTCCTTTTCCAGCTTTATGCTGACATACCAGGTGATGATACTCTGATGGAACATCGTGACAACAAACTTACCTTGTGTCCTTGCTTTTCTAAGGGGAAAAAATAAATTCCTTTGACCTAGATAGAAATACATTGTACCTTCCTGGGAGTTGAGGGCACAGTGGGTAATTTTTTGGTTCATTTGATTTTATTTTTTGTAAGGAATACTTTGACCATTAGAAAATGAAAAGCAGAGTGTTATTACCCCATGCCAGAAGTAACAAATCTGACTCCTTGAACTGTGGTGGTATCTCTGCCATAATTCTTGCATGGTCTGAAGCTAGAGGTTCCTGTAGATCGATATGAATTTAGTAGGGTTTGAGTCTTTATTCTAGGTTATGAGTCTTAGCTTCTCAGTATCTGATAACTAACGTCAGTATTAGTTATACATCAGAAAATCTATTTGTGTTTGTGCATGAGCGTTTTGAAGAAGGAACCAGTAGAAATAGATGGTTCATACAATCAAGGCTATGGGGATATTTTCCCTGTTTAAATAACACTTTGTTCTTGAAGAATCTCTTAGATTTCAGTGGAATTATTGATGGTGCAGAATTTGCATTTATGATATTTAAGGTTAAATTAACTTTAGCTGGGTTCATATGAGTTGTTTTCAGTTTGAGGGGACTTCGATATGCCTGAGGATTTGACCACACCTTCCATAGACCTTTACTTGTGGTTTGGTTACTGACAACAGTTCAGGTGATCCTGCCCCTCTGCACTGTAAGACATCACCTGGAATACTGAGTCCAGATTTGCAGTCCTCAGCACAGGAGAGGCATGGAGCTGGTGGAGCATGTCCAGAGGAGGGCCATGAAAATAATCTAAGGGATGGAACGCCTCCCCTTTGAGGACAGGCTGAGAGAGCTGGGGCTGTTCAGCCTGGAGAAGTGAAGGCTCCAGGGGGAGACTTAAGAGCACGTTTTCAGTATCTAAAGGGCACTATAAGAAAGGAGAGGACAGACTTTTTAGCAAGGTCTGTTGTGATAGGACAAGGGGAAATGGTTTCAGGCTGAAAGAGGGGAGATTTAGATTTGCTATGTTAATTAAAAAAAAAAAAAAGCTTTTTAAGTTAAGAGTGGTGAAGCTCTGGATCAGGTTGCCCGGGGAGGTGGTGGAAGACATCCTTGGAGACATTCAGAGTCGGGCTGGACAGAGCTCTGAGCACCTGACGGAGCTGAAGGCGTCTGTGTTCGTTGCAAGGGAGTTGGGCCTGATGACCTTTAATGGTCCCTTCCAACTCAAATGATTCTATGGTTCTGTAATACCAAGTATACATAATCTTTGGAAGTGATGGTCTGGAAGTGGCAATACTTGTATTTGCTGCTGTGAAACTTACTGCTATCTGTCTGGCTTCTGCTTAGAAAAAATACTGGGGGGTTTTGTTTGCTTTCTCTGCTGTCCTTCATACATTGAATCTTTGAGTTGTTATCCCATGTTCCAGCCTGTTTTTTGTCTGTGGCTAGCTGCATTTTTATCGTTAGTTCTTGGTGTTTAGTACTTGGATGTAAGTATGTTTGGAATCTTGATTTATTTTGTTTGTTTCTTTTAGCTTCAGGTAGAAACCTGTATGCTTTGAAGAAAAATGGTACTTAAAAGCTCAGAGGCTAGAAAACAAGTGAAAAGAACAACAAGATCTATTAGGAAGAAAAGGAAAGTTCTCTGACTCTAGAAGGCTTGGAATTGTAATGCTGTTCATTTTTTCCTAATGTAACTACTCAGTCTCTCGGGGGAAGATGTTAATACGTAGTCATAATCTTTCCGGTCACCAGCACCTACCTTGTGCTGCACAGCAATTTCTAAACAAACCCCTTAGAACTGTTTAGATAGAGCACCTGGACTGCAGTGATTACAGTAAATACAGTTTACACAAAAACAAGCATCTTTCCATTAGATTTCAGTCTAAGATCTATGCTTTCATTAAGGCCATTTCTATTATTGGATAAGCACTCAGAAACTCAAGGAACTCGAGAGACTGAAGATCTGGTTCAGCTTTGCTGTTAGGCGGTGAAATGAGCTTGGGCAATGCACTTCATCTTCCTGCATCTTGGTTTCTGCATGTAGGAGCTACGTGCACAGGTGCAGCTGTATGTGAATGAGGCATTTCTAGCTAGGAAATGTGGCACTTTCCTTGTAGTGCTGGGAGCTCCCTCTCTTTCCTCAAAATAGCTGAAATTTCTTCCTCATAGTTTTATTTCTGAATTTTGGGGATATTATCATGTTGTGCTCATGGTTTCTTTCCCTTTGCTGTGTTGCAGCTCTTTGAATGAGATAATACTTGGTGTGTATTGGTAAATGCAGTATGCGTGCAATCATTCATGCACCTGTATATGGACCATATGTTTGTCTGCCTGGGTAATAAAAGGGAAAATGGAAGGCTGCAAGCTCCAAGCTGGAGCAGAGAAAGATTGAGAAGCTGAATCAGTTGGATGTGGATGCAGGTGGCTCTTTGCTGACATGAGCCCTGGGCTTTGCTGGACACAGTTAGCAGGATTCTTTGCATGCCATTGTTATTGAAGAGTTCTTCACTTTTGCCGCCTGGGTATGGGGGCTAGATGCAGTACAGGAACTTTTACTTGCTTGTGCATCCAGGCAAAAAAAAATAGTTCTCTTTTCTAGGATTTTTCAAAGCAGATAGCAGAAGTGTTACACATGTCAGTGGTCAGCCACTAGAGTGCACCAGAAGGTTTGGTTGTAGCAGGCTGATGGTAGCAGCCTCCCTCACCTTAAAATAGTGTTATTTCATGCTGCATGAATCTCTAAGATGCCTGCGTGCTTTTAACCCATTTTAATGTCAATGTCTAGAAAGGTAAGCTCTGTTCGTTTCTAGGTATATCAGGCTGAACACAGAATGACCTGTGAAAGCTTAAGCTCTAATTTTTTCCCACTTCTTTCCCCATTAGCTCCATGCACTTGCTCATTCTGCCAATAGATGTTTTGAGCTCTCCTGTTTGTCGAATAAGAATTTGTTTACGAGTGCAATGTGGAAATTAATATGACCAGGGGCAATTCTGACAGCTCTTTCTGGTCAGACTTGCAGTTAGTGCAATTGGATCAATATTAAGAGTCCAGGGATGAAGATCTGATCAGAGCTATCACTACTGAAAGCAAGAAACACTCATTAAGAATATGAGTGAGGATTTTAGGGTGGACCTTGCTTGCTTCTTTCTTTGTTCGTGGTGGTAAAGCTGCAAGTTAAATTTGTATAGGAGTGCTGGCATAACTGCGCTTGGAAGTAAAATCACACAGCAGCGTGAAATCATGACCTCATTTAAAGTAATAGCAAATTTGCATTGATTTCAGTGAATCCGAGGTTTTCTCCTCAGTGTCAAGGAGAAGAAATATCTTTAGCATAAAGCTAATGCTTCAGAGAGGGAGCTTGTGCTTCAAAAGGAGCTGTCTATTTTCTTTACTTATCAGAAGGATTCTCCAGATCCTCACTAAATGGATATCTGATCCTCTCTACTTAGTGGCAGGGCTGACCTCAGGGACTGCAGTATTACAAGCTCCATTCTGTCACCTCTGACGTAGGAGAACTAGAGCAAGCTGTGCCCCTGGCAGTGTTGGCAAGTACATGCTCAAAAGGAGCTATATCACAGCATCTCGGAAAGTGGCTTTGGGTGATTTAAGATGGGCTAGCCAGTAGGCTGAAAATCCAATACAGCTGTGGGGGAATCATATGAAATGCGATTCCCCCAGACCTGATTTGTGGAACTGTAGGAATACTGATTCTCTTAAGAAACATCCATACAAAGTATTCTGCAATACTTGGGAAAAAAAACTGTAAGATATTTATGGGTTCTACTACAATAGCCAATGAGCTGTAGTTAGTTCTTACTTGAAACACCAGTTTTGGATTGCTATAGAAATAAAATCCGTTAGCCTACCAAGAAGACTCCTTTTTGGAAATTTCATTTTACCTTGGTTGATTTTTCAGTACGTCCATAAGAAAAGAAACAATAGTATTTCAATGCATTTATGTCACAGCAGCCAGCAAGAGTGCTCTGCTGCTAGATGTGTCACTGAATTCACAGTAACTTAGTATTTGGATCTATTTACTTTTCTAGCTTTTTATGAATATATCAGTAATTAAGAACATTTTATTTAATTTTAGGCTCCAATGTACATCGGTTGATCCTGAGCCGAAAACCTTATGTTTAGCATTAGAGTTCTTTATTCATCCATAACAAGACATACTGTCACTTCATTAAAATGTTGGTACCTAACGGCCTGGAGGTCTGATATAATCCATTATGATCTAAGAAATAAGTGTTAGACAATGCTGATGGATTTCAGAACTGCATATATAGAAAATAAAATCTGTCTTAGGGTCCATAAAAGAAGAAAAAGTAAAAATCAACCTGTTGTACAGATCATGAGTGTCCACAAGACTTGGCGTTAATTTCAGTTGGTTTGATTCAACAATAAGTTCTTAGTCCAGAAAATAAAGAAAGGAAACCAATGAAAGACAAATGGAAGAGACAACTCAAGTTGAATAGGGAATTAGATAAACAGATATCATTTTTTTTGTGAACAACTCTTTAGATCTTACCCAACAACAGGGGGGCTAGAGCTTAAATTTAAATATTTTATTAAACGCTGTAATGAGTAGATACGACCTGATAGATGTGGTCCAACTCCCTGTTCCAGAGCTGCCCGGTTGTCTATTAAAAGATTGAGGTGATATCACAGAATCGAAATGGAGTCACTCAAAATCTTCCAAGGTGACTACAGGAGATTTTTAATGGGATTTCACTGTAGGAGCGCTGTTTAGAAGTAAAAGAGGAATTCCTATGTAATCATTTTTTTTCTTTTCCAGGATCTAAATCTGTCTATTTCTATGCCATGAAAATACCTTCTCATTTTTTATACTATTGGTTTATGGAATGTGTTTACATTGGAATAGAGAAGATGTGCAGGATCGTTTCCGTTTTTGTTTTAAAACGCTCTATACAGCTGTTCCTCTGCAAATCATGTTTATCTCTTGACTGCTTAACTCAGTTTGCATCTGTGGCAATAAATATCAAATGAAAGGGTAAAAAAAAAAAAGTGAAGGAAACTCCATTGTGGTAATTTGATTACTCTGGAAATAAAGCGGTGGATTACTAAAATCTAATTTGGAAGTGATGAAGTGCATGCGACTGCCAAGTAATTATTTCTGCACAGCCCTTCTCCATAGGGAGAGCAGAATTATTGGACACTCCGCAATGTTAATGGTGCTGTAGTTTGACACTGACACAAACATGCGGATACATGGGTCTTTGGAGTATGTTTTATGGCAAAAATTCGTATCTGTCCCAAAGTCTGTATTGATGTGTGCACCCAAACCAACCGTAATTAATTTTTGTTGCTATTTTTGTGGAATGAAACCAAAGTGTGACTTCGTGATTAAACTTTATCTTAACTCACTTGCAAAAGAGGAAGAATAATACTGGAAATTGTAGTAGGAAAAATGATGTAGGTTTGAAGTATGGCATTTCTTTCAATTAAATATAACATATTTGCATTTATTTTGTTGGGCAATGGCAAATATAAAAATTGCTGTCGTGATCCACAGTTACTAAATGTGATTTTACTGCAATACTGAGAATATTTTATTCCGTTTCAGACATAAATTTCCAATGCAGTTTTTACTAATCTAGAGCCTATTACATAACAATGACACTTTGAAACAAGTGAACATGAAAATAGCTGTATTACTTTAGGATACTGAGTTTTGAAATAGCTACTGTCTTTATTGGCTGCCTTGACCAAGCCAGCATCTCTTTTCATTTATTTCAGGCATACCATGAACATGATATTGAAATGCTTTGAGCGGTGAATCATTCTCTTGTACTGTCTCCCTGTGTTTTGCCTGTTCTCTGAGCACTCTGTGAGTTCTGCCTCCAGTCTGGGGCTGAGTGTGAAGCACTCCAGAATGCTCCTGACCTCAGGGAGGATTTGGGGTCACTGCTGTATGCAGCATCTCAATTAGGAGCCTAGCCTTCAGTGGCCCTTTGCCTCACTAGAGAGGAAACAAGAACTGAGTTGGTTTGGTTCCAAAATGAGTATGTGTACTCCCACCAATACAGCAATTTAAGAGGAGAGGGAGTAAAGTCTCCCCAGTTAAGGAATAGCTATCTAAATGCCATCTCATCTCTTTTTTCTTGTGGATGGGGGGGGGGGCACACAAAAAAACCATGAGCGTTTTGTAATTAGAACACTTGGACTTCTATTTGAGCAGTTGGGGTCAGATTCTTGTCACACATTTCTACCGTCACTGAGAAAATAATCTGGAAACTGTTAGGCTTTCCTGATCGCGTAGCTATGTTGAGGATTAAGTCAGTGAATAGAAATTGTGCAAGAAACAGAGAAATGCAACCTGCACGTGTTCCTGGTGTTTGTCGCCTGGTTGCTCGAAAAGCGAGAAACAGACCAGAAAATGAATGTTTCATATGAAGTTTGATTCCTGCGAGCAGAAATTCCTATGGAGTGAGCTTTCTCCTTTCCTCCTAGTAGCGATGTGGAGAGAGTTAAGAGTATTTTCATGTTTTTTTTCTGTTTCATGAAAGAAATGTCTAACAAAATAACCTGTAGAAGCATTTCCCAGAGTTTCATATAACGGCTACGCTATCTGTCCCTTCCAACTAAGGCAGGTAATAGGAATTGCATTTAAATTAAGCAGCTGCTTTAGGTGCTTGTAGTTTTTGTTTTCTCTCTAATTTGGAGCGTGATGCTAAACCCGAGTTTTATTCCTGGCTGCAGTGTTTTTATCAGGACTGATATTGTTCAGGTCTGTCCCTGCGCAGCCTGCATTCTTGTTGGGGACAACGTGTCCTCTGCCACCTGCACACCCTCACCCTTCTGGGGAGCAATGTCTCGTGGAGCCTGCTGTACTGCAGTAGTAGAAACAAGCAGTCATTATCTTTAATATGGCCATGTCATTTGCTTATAAACAACTAAACTAACAAAAGAGGAGGATTTTTTCAAGAGTTTCTTGTTAGCTACATCTTTTTCCAGTTGCATACAGAAAGAAAAAAACTGAAGGACAAGGCTGAGTCTGTTGGGAAAGCTCAGCCTCAGTGTGATCAGATTCAGCATCGTATGAAGTTTGTGCCCATCAACATAAGGTCACAAGTGGAGAATCCCACTTCTGGCATCACAGCAGTCACGCAGAGGGAAGTAACTGTAGTAACCGTACTGTCTAATGCAGTCTAGGTTGAACCTGATGTGCATGTTCTGGACGACCTTCCAGCCCACATAGTCCCAACTCTCCGTTGTCCAAATGGAGCCCAAAACATTTTCCATGTAGAAAAGAGAAGTTCAGGAAACGTGAAATATTTCAGCATCGTTCATTGGCCAAGTCCTCCCTTTGTCTCAGAACCGTAAGAGCGGGGACAGCTTTAGTGCCATTGTTTTTCCTGCCTTAAAGGAATGCTTTTAACAGTGCTGGGAGGGAGGGCCACTTTCCTTCGTTGCCTCTGGAGAGTCTGGCTACTCCAGAGCATGCGAATGGTCTGGGGAGGCACAAGAAAAGCTGCTATTGAGAACGTCTGTAAATACGAATCTAATATATCGTTATGAGAAAGGCAGCATTTACCGAAAGATCAATTAAAGTACTTTGAGTGTTCATTTTCCAGTGTCACCTTGTCAAAGCTGGAAGGGATCTCCATTGTTTTTGAGAGATGATTTAAATGGATTTCTTCTTTGTTTCTGGCCTGTGTTATTGTGTGATTTCTATAAAATAGAAAGTGTTTTAAACAGAAAGCCTAGACTCAATGTCCTAATGCTGAAAATTTGTTTTATGGAATTACAGTTACAAGCCTGATATACTTATGAAATGTATTTTCTCTAGCCAGTTATAAGGCCCTAAAGGGTTAAATTAACCAGGCTGTATGAATGTGAGCTGAACATATGGTCAGGCCCTCTGAGAGTTTTAAAAAGCAAATGTCTGCTAAAACAAGTAAAGTCTGGCTTTTTGAGAGTATGTTGTCAGCATGAAAAGAGTCCTCTTATTTACCAGAGTGAAAAAAAGGGGAACATCCGCAATTATTTCACCTCTCTGGTTGCACACAATGAAATGGGAGGAAAATTAATGTTTAAGTAGAGACAAAAAGGTAAAGAAGTGGAAAATCCATTTGGTGTGAAGAGTGGTGGGAGAGAGAAGAAACATTTGATGGTTGGACTTGTAATAGGAAAGAGAAGAACTCTATTTTAGAGTCCTTCGATCTGCTGCAAAAGTTTGGATTCTGAAGGCAATTATTTTGGTTTACCCCTCATTATAGCACCTCTGATCTAACGAGATGAATGTTTGAAAAAAGAAAATGTTGCAAAAAGAAAATCCTGCTTTAATAGTATTCTTAGTGGGTATTCAATTGCAAGTTTTATAACTGATCAAGACTACCGGTGGCTTTTGTGCTATTTAAAAGGTGATAGAATAGATGCCTGAACTGTGACACCTAAGTGATCTCTGAGGAAAAGATATTTTTATCTCCTCTTTCATTTACTCTAAAGGAATACTTCTAAGGGGAAAAAAAGTTAAAAAAAAAAAAAACAAAAAAAACAAAAAATAAAAAAAGTGCTGGCATGTGGGTACTTATTTTCTTTGAAATAATTCTTCAACTTAAAAGCTTTGATTTTAATTTTAACAGCAACTCCCATTATTCTGAGAAAGCGATCTGAAAAAAGCAAATATTTTTCCTGGTCTTCCTCTGAAGCTGTTCTCACCTGAATTACTAATGGAAAAACCAGTTTAAGTTGATAGTGATTGAAGACTGTGGAAGTCATAGGTCTTCTAAACAATAGAGGAGCAAGTCTATTTTTTCCTATGGGATGTTAATCTCTAAAAGAGAACTGCTGCCATTTTGTCTCCAAGGTGGAGATTTGAATGGAGGCCAGAACAAAGAAGTCAAGGGCACGACAGGCTACTGTGACTGAAGCATCCTTTCGTTCTTTCCTTTGCTTTTCCCATTCTCTCTGAGCAATGACTGAGATGGAAGGACAGGCTGTGTTTATAAACATGGTATTTTTACATTACGTTGGATAAAGAAAGGCTTGGTGACCTTCATAACCAGATCTGTTTCTGCGTGGGGTGAATCAAAGAAAAGTACTGGAGACAAAAGGATTTTGCAGATTATAGCTAATGCTTAGGTTTTTTTTCCTTTCTTTCCGAGGGAATTTATCTTGGTATTTTCATTTATTTTCTCTGCTGCTGGGCAAGTAAACCAAATACCCATTTTGTTATGTAATGGCGTAAGACAGCAAAAAGCATTTTTATTTAAAATGACATAATAAAAGGTACGTATTATGAAATATTGTTTGATTAAGCTTCGCTTTTCCCCGTGGCAATTAGTTGAAAAGTAATGCCAACTTCTAAATAATGTGCTTTTTTCTTTGGAGCTCTAGGTTTCTTTTGTTTTCCATTATGAAAAGCAGATCATCTTATCATGATGATTTTAGCTTATTCAGATCACTACTTGATATGCTCTAAATGTCAGGGATTGTTAGATTCTTTAGGTCAGTTTAAAGTAGTTCTGAGTAAGGCATGTGTGTGGTGTTCTGTGTGACAGAATGGGGCGATGGGCAAGCAGAAGGGAAATGACCATGGAAGGAACTCCTTACTGTCCAGGTTAACATGGGTCTGTTTTCTGAGTTCCTTAGTTAGACTGAGGAGGTCAATATGACGTTTAGTGCATTCTCTGCCAATTGTTTTCTTCCCACTTTTATTTTAGTAAGCTAAATTAATTAAATTGGTTTTTGCTAATGTATCCTGTGTTGGACGAAGAGAAGCCTACCGGGTGACAGTTGTCAGCTGAGGTCTAGAAAAGAGTGAATAAATTCTGGCTTGATCTCTAATTCCTTTGAAGGGTCTTAGAGCTTCATGACACAGAGTGCAGGTCTCTAAGTGGAAAAGGAGTCCCAAAGTGTCACACAGGGACAGGGAGCAACAGTTGTCTTTTATCTAAATCTTCCAGAGTCTTCAGCCCTATGGTCTTCATTGACTATTTGCACTTCTCAAAAATGAGAGAAGTGCTCAAAGAAGTAACATTTTGTTCCTGCTGGCCTTTCATTTGGTTGGGATTTTGTGCTGCTGTGCTGGAATTGAGAACCTCCTTTTAATTCTGCAGTTGCACAGCTCAAGTTCAGCATTAGGAGACAGGAAACCTCAGTAGTTCATGGAGGATGTCATCTTTCCATATTTGCTCTTTTCCCATTTGGGATGTACAAATGCTGGTGTATATTAGGCAGCTGGTAACGACAAAGGTTCTGACAACTCATTTCGTTCACTTTTTTGATACAGAAATTGGACGTGTACAAGTACTTGTACACTAATGAGGTGTATCTCTCAAATTTAGCAAGAAAAAATTCTGTGATAAGCAGCATTCTTTTTGCAGAAGTAGTAATTTGCAGATTAGCCTTCTCAGTCTATTTATTAGCTCTGGGCCGCATTTCATTTTCAGTTAGTTGAGTACAAATCTCTTCGACAATGGATAGTTAAGGGCCTTTAATACATCAATTTTCAGAAAAAGATTGAGATTGTGTTTTATAGTTAAAATTCACACCCTGTGGGGCATTATTTAAAATGACTTTCATTTGTATTTTTTTAATCAAATCTATCCTTCTTACTTCTGAAGGACTTGGAAAACTCGTGTTTTTGGCTGGCGTTGGTTATTAATAAAACAGACCTTCTAGCTATGCAGAAACAGATGATTTGCCTCGCACCTCAACTTCTGCACTGGCTCTCAGCTCCTGGAATTCTTTGAATTCTTGCTGGCTCAGGGGTCTTTTTTTACGTGTTTTCTTTTCATCTGGAGACAGCTGCATTGAGGCTCATGATGGAGTGTGAAGTGAAGTCATTGGATGAGCTGTAATATGCTGTGAGCTTGCCTGCGGGTGAGGAAGGGCAGTGAGATATTTGGTGCACCGGTGAAGTCTTTTGGCCCTTTCCTGTTGCCAGCCTTTGGACCGAAACAGCTTCTTGCTTTACCCTTACAGGAAGGCAGTTCATCAGGAGGCTCAGAGATGTGACTCTCGGAATTCCAAAGACCCTAACAGAGTAGTTTGTCTATTCTGATTAAAATATATATATATATGTTGAAGTGTAGTAGTGTTTGGATATGCCAGATGTGATGTGGTAGTGGCCAGAATGGGTCAGGGCCCATTGACAATGTTTGAATTTTGAACAGTGTAAGAGTTAGATGTGTGAGTATTACCTTCCAAGAGCACTGCTGGGCCTGAATTGTACAGGGCACGTTTGACTCACTCATGGTGGCAGGCTTAGAATTTTGTGAACGTTACTCACCTTTCTCTTCCTTCTTTGGTGTTCTCCCCTCTCCTCTTCTCCTCCCATGGCAAAACTTGCATGCATCTGAACACAGCCAGAACTTTTCTCCTTTTGCGATGACTGAAAACATTAATTCATCTCTGAATTCTGATATCCATGTTGAATATTTTCATTGTGCCAAACGGAGTTCTTTTGGGAACTAGTGAAGCAGATTTACGTTTTCCTGTTAAAAGCCCGAGAGTCATTTTCCTGCAAGGTGACTGTATATGTGTAGATAGAAATGATAGAGGAGTACAAAGGGTTGTGTATTTTTGTTTCTGTTTTCAGGACACATTCAGAGTTCAACATGATAGACTCATCTTGTTCTCCGAAGCGAGCTGTGAAGCACGTCCTTCTAATTTCTGGCTGCGAGCCGCCGCACACAGTTAATACACATGTTAAAATGCGCACGACGCGTCTCACTTTCCACTAATGAGATTTCAAAACCCGTTCTGATTTGCTGCTGTTTACACAGGGAAATTAAAAAATTGATTGGTTACTTCCTCCCTGGGCTGCTCCAGCTCGCGCGGCCGTGGCTAGGCAACCGTGCTGCTGCTCCAGGGCTGGCTGCTGAGCCCACAGCAGCAGGGGCCGCCGGGCTCTGGGATCAATTAAAATGCCAGGCTTTTCCAGGCTGGTTTCCAGAGCATCTGCGCATGATTCCACATAAATGTAAGGAATTAAAGATCAGACGAAGGTAAACATCGCCGCGCTTTGGTTAGCATTGAATTAAAATGAGGAGATGGGATACGACACAGCCGTCGGGCTCGCAGCCCTGTTTTATTTATTTACATCCAGTTGCTTTATTATTATAGATGTCTTAGACTGTTTGAGTCGTTATTTGGATGTAGAGTATATCTAGGAGTTTAAATCCAAAGTGGTCCAGCTCTTGTGAAATGGTGTGCAAGAAAATACATGGCTACTTTGCATTGTACATCGCATATATTTGTACACACACCAAAATCTCTCTCCAAAAAAAAAAAAGCAACCAACAACTCAAACAAATGTTTTTCTCTTAGTCACACACTTGGATAGTTCTGGAATCCTGTGTCCTGGCTGGCAGGTTTGATATTCTACACCACGGCCAGCGTGCTCTAACCACAGCTGCTTGGAAAAACCCTTCTGTGTTTGGAAGCGAGCAACAATACCTTTGCAGCAAATGAAAGATGGTGCTGCAGCCTTGCCTCCCCCTCTCAACAAGTCTGCTTCTGGAAGGAAACAAGCTTTTTTCCTTGCTGTTTCCTTCAGGAGACGGAGCTCTCTCAGCGCTGCAGTGCTCTGTACAAGCCCCAGGGGGAAGGAACTCTTTTTGTTGCTGGGGTAGGTGGGGACCAGGGACAGATGTCACAGGTGAGGAGTGGGATGCTGCCACTCGGTGCAAAGTGAGCGCTGCCTGCATGATGAGGGGCTCAAAAGGGGAGGGAACAATACAAAACCAGAGCCTGCATTAACAAAGCATGCAGTGCTGCATGGGAGTGATCAAGACAGCACTTCAGCTGGATCTGAAAGGATAAAACAGACCAACCGGCATAGGAGAGTACATACCAAGTAGAACAGTTCAGGGACAAAGAAGAATAAACATTGAAGTAAATTGTAATAACATGAGGAACTATGTCGATGGCTTATGTTGGCAGTTCTCTGCTGTTAGGATGCAGGAGATGAAGGAGAGCACTTTCTTCCAGGTTGAGGCCATTACTGAAGCTACTGACTTCTCAGACTAGACCGGAGATCAAATCCAGTGTCAACTAACTTTGGATTTCTATTGTTTTTTAAATCTGTTATATTTCTTTACAACAGTGCCCTTTTGAAAGAGAAATACATTCATTTCTTTCTTCCAGCATTCCAGCTGTATCGAACTGCTCTGTTGATGTTTTCATGCTATATTATCTGGCTTTCCAATAGCAAAACTGCTTTACAGGAGTATAGAGTTTGTGTTCTCAAGCAATGGAGAAGTTCTACCTTTTATTTGAGACTCTTGACTGCATTATGGCAGAAAGATTGTCGAAATTCACTGTTTAGTCTTCTGATGCACTTAAAAGGGCTCATCACACCTTGTTTTTAGGTCTTAAACGCTAGTTTAGAAGATGCCAAGAGCATAAAACCAAATTGTCTCCTCAGTCTGAGTTCATATTGGTGTTGTTTTTATGGGCTGAGCGAAAATATCCAAAGTGCTCTTCTTATATGATCACGTTACTAATTGAGGCTTCAGAAATCTTTAGTTGGCTCTTCTACCTGCCTGTCCTGTGCTGGGCTCAATTACATGTGCTGAAACCTTAATGGAATGTTCTAAGTTTTACTCCCTTGTGTTTCAGTATTGAACTAGCGCTCCACCCTCTTCTCACCTAGATAAGATCTTGCTGCATATCCAAGGGCCAGCCTGCAGAAAAAGGTGATTCGCTCCTTTGCAGCTTCTTCAAGGCTTCGCTATCTCTTCTATGGATGGTTTCAGTAAGAAAAAGTCGTTTTCTTACCCATGTCCCAACCTATTTTTAAAGGCAGCGTGCATACCGCATGGAGCGTGCAGTGGTTCGATTTTACGTAATGCCTCATTTGGTTATGATTGAAACTGAACGTTTCCTCCAAGTGCTGGGTGAGAATTGCCTGGAGCAGCATCTGTTAAACAGTAATTAACACATGCACTTAGCACCTTTGTCAGCACATACAGCTTCCACCCCAATACATCAAGTAAGGAGCACTTTCTTTTAAAAGGTATAAATAATTTGTTAATTATCTTCTAGCCAGTGTATTTCTGCTGTGAGGAGGCTTGCATGTGTTAAGGAGGACAATTTGAATTCCAAATTGCAAAATGTGCATTTAATTACAGAGATAATATTATTCATTACATTTATTGCCTTTATAAATATTACAAATTAAAATACTTTTTTTAGTATTATTAAAGGAAATGTCACAAGAAAAAAATATTGAATGTATTCATGTACAGTGTGCCAGCAATCAGGGAAGTCTCTGAATGCTGGGCAGCAGTAAAAACTTTCTGAGGTCGTGTTGGTGGCTGTTCTGCTAGATGTGGTTCAAGAGACCGTAACCTGTGCTCCAGTCCTTTTCTGGCTTTGTGATGCGATGGGATATTTGAGCTCACAGGGTTGTTGCAGCACTGAAGCCAGCAGGAGTACCGAAGGGCCTGCGTGAAACAGATACTCTTGTTTTGTTGATGCTGAGCCATCCAGCTTGGGGAAAGGGTGTTTCAATATCAGCTTAGACCTCTTTTCAAGCATACAAATTTGAAAGGAGAGTGATCTGAAAATATGATTATTTTGGGTGACTTTAGCTTACTTGGAGGGGGGAGAGGGTGCTGGATTAGCCTCGAACATCCCTCTTTGGCCCTGGCTCCTCCACCTCTGGCCTTGCCCCAGTGCTGGGCAACCCAACACCCATGACCAGAGCACTCCTGGACTGAGAGCGTCCTCGGGGGTGCAGAGCTTCCCAATTACTGATGGAGGACCCAGGGGCTCTTGGCACAGCTTTTGAGCTGTCAGTCAGACTCACTGCCTTAAAAACAGGAGAAAAGAGACGTTCCTGAATGTTCAGAAAAAGAAAACATATGGATGTTTCTCACGGCACATTGCTTAGTTTCACACACGCAGTTCCCAATAAAGGCCATGTTGTACCTGGCCAAAAACCTTAGCAGCTCTTTGAAAATTTGCCCCTAATGTGTATAACTATTAAGTGTACTTATGTGCAGACGAATATGCCTCTACTGCACCAGTAATTGTATAAAATAAAATGTCTCCCACTGCTGCCAATGCATTACCCTGACAGATTACTACAACACATGTGCTCCCAAACGCAGCTCAGATATAGCCTGAACTTGGCTTAGTGCAGCAAAGCGCAGCAAGGCTTTCCAAGAAGTGGTTTAATTGCATTGGCCTTAAAGGTTATTCGTAGTCTTGGCAGACAAGTCAGAGAGCAGGATGTCATGAAACGCAGGCTTGCTGCTTGCGGGGTGGCTCTGCTTTCTGCCGCAGTGTCATGGTTTGGGGCAGTAGCTGGGCACCTCTGCCTGCACTTCAGCCCAGAGTTTTAGGTACTGCTTTTCTGCTCGCCTTCTCTTCTGCAAGGATCTGAGGGAGAGCTGGTAGGGGCATTTGCCGGTGGCATCAACTTACAGAATCCTCTTCTTAGTCAGAAGAAAAGTGGTCATTCAATCATGGTGTCTCCTGTTGGACCAACATCATGAATGCTGGTGGCAAGAACTAAAGAGTAAACCTTCCTTCTCTCCTCTTAGTTCCCACTGAGAACCTGAGAACACCATAGATGTGACATTTTGAGTCAATTTTTTTTGTTAATCGATGGTTAAATGGTGAAAAAAATACTTCTTCAATTCTCTGCAGAAGCACTACAGAAGGAGAGCACTGGAAAAGTTTTCATGATTCTCTTAGTTCTGCTTACTTTGGAAAAATAGTTTTTGTTATTGCTTTGCTTGCTTGGTTTTACTCTGAAGTGATGTGATGCAATGTGAAGTGCAGAATGAGTAGCAGAACGCTGCTGCGTTTTTCCCCTTTTAATAAATGGCTGCTTCAGACTGCACTAGGTACTAAAGCTGAGTAAATAGGACTGTACTATTAAGATGGTTTTGCACATCATTTCTTTGTATTACTTGAAAAATTCCTGAATTGGCTTTCTCTGTACATTCTGTTCTCATTTCACTCCTGGAGTTTCTTCTTCAAGTGGCCATCACTGAAAGGAGCTTTTTGCCTTTGAGCGTTGCAAACAACCAGTGCAGAGCCTCATATTGATTTGTGTTTCTTTTCTGAATGTTAGCTTCAAGTACACGTGACTGAATTATTAGTTGGGAATAATACCTCCTTTCAACTTGGCCTTTTTTTTTAATTATGTATCTTTTTTGAATTGATTTCAACTCCCCATGGTAGTCACTCGATAAGAGTTATTTCATATACTTTTTGTAAGTTATTCTGGTTGCACACCTCCTAAGATGATGTATACACGGGAAGATGTGGTTTACAACATATAAGACAATGCTTTTTGACCACCTGTTATTATTAATATAGTAGTGGTAATTTAAGCCTTTTTTTCTTCTGTCATGTGACTTATCTTCTTCACTAAGGGAAGACATAGGATGACGTATTAATAAGGTGATTTTAGAAGATATAAAGAAACTCTATCCCTTTTCTGTTGTTGAATAAGTGAGTGAATGAAAGCCCGAATACTGAAAATATGCTTATCCTTCATGTATTAGCTCTAGATTAGGAAGGCCATCATCTCCAAGATATTATGAAAAATAGATCAGTCAGTGTCAGAAAAGAGACGTACTTTCTGAGACTCAGAATTGGGACATTTGAATCAACTTTTCACTGTCCTCGCACCATGTGTTACAGTTTTTGAGAAGCTGAGCCATCATTTTCACTTAAGTCAAATTTCACATGGGTTATGTCATTAACGATTTCCCTTTTCTGCCTCTGCTTGCTTGATGGGAAAATACTTCACCTTCTTCAGACAGCTCCATATATACTTGGAGCTCAGCTCTCTCTGTGTCTTGCTTAACCACTGGGAAATTAATGATTCTGGAGCATCCCCAGTATAGGTCCACGAGCCAGACGAATGAATGAACTAGTTCACCAAGCATTGCCTGTGTTTTGTTTTCTTTTCACTAATTCCAATATTCACTGTTGTTTCTGGAGTCTTAACAGAGTGAAACTACTCATATTCCAAGTGTTACAAACATACGAGGATTTACAAAATTAAACCTTTTCATAACTGCTGCATAATATATGTAGTTAGCATAAACACTACTATCTGTTTCAAGACTTACTCAATTTCAGACTTGTTTTATTTGCCTTTTTTTTTCCTTGGAATTGTTTTTTGTTGTTGGAAGTTCTTTCCCCGATAGCCAGATTAATTTATCTATCATGCAGTCACGATGTTCAGGGGAGATTCGGGTTGGAAAAGGATCTTCACCCAGAGGGAGGCTGGGCGCTGGAACAGCCTTCCCTGGGCAGTGGACGTGGCACTGTGCTCGCTGGAGTTCAAGGAGCTTTTGAACAACGCTTTCAGACGTATGGTTTGAATTTTGGGTAGTCCTGTGTGGAGCCAGGAGTTGGACTTGACATTCTTACGGGTCCCTTCCACCTTGGGATATTCTATGCATGTATGTTCATCACCCAGAAAGTAATGCCTCCTACTTATTTCCATGGAAATTACAACAGATACAAAGAGCACAATAACAACATTTGATAGAGCAAATTCTCATCTACACAGCACTGTTCTTCAATATAGTCACCACCATTAGCTATGCATTTTACATCTGTTGTAGTTTCCTTGGTAATAAATAGGAGGCCGTACTTTCAGAGCAACCTACTTTGTTGGGAATACACGTGGAAATGATATAGGGGACTGGCACTTTTATTAGTCCTGAATGAAAATGGAAGGATGATGTACGAGGGTGGAAAGGTGCTTGCAGCCAGCTCTGCCAGAGAGCTAGGATCTTTCTTCTCTTAAATTGCAATGTACTTTTTCAAACTGGGAATATTTTAAGCTTTATGGCTTTAAGTCAGTGCTCAGCTGCTCAGTCCACTTTGCAGTAGGATGGAGTGAAGTGGCGCTAGCCTTTATCATTCTGACTCTTCTTCCTGGTACAGTAAGGTCTTAGGAAATCCTGGGAGGAGCACAGTACAACAGGCACTGTGGTTAACCACAGTGACAAGCATGCCCTGATATACTGCATTTCTGTGTATGTAGGCTCTTGTTCACCAGAAGCAAGTGTGACCTAAAGAACTGTGTAATTTTTCATGTCTGTAGTGCCTTAAAAAAGCATGAGATCCAGCATGGAACTGAATATATAGTGACATTCATGTGTGTATAACCTCTCAATTTTCGTGTCCTTTTACTCCTGTGGAGATCATTATCTGATGATGTGAGTATGAAAACATGTAGTCGTCTTATTTTCAGTATCACTGTGTCATCTTTTTAAGACATCTTACAGAAAATCTGTACCATCTGTTACACTTAAAAGGGATACTTCTTAGTCATCTTCACACCTCCAAAACGAACTCCAGAGACAAGCAAAAAAGATGGCATAAGATGCTAAGAAGTGGGGGGTGGTCTTCTATTTCGTTGCAAGTGCCCTTCTCCTCTGCCAGTCCTCTCCGTGTCAGCCTCTCTGCCCAGGTACTTTTGTCGCCGTGTTTAAACTGCAATCACTACATGTTATTCTTGCTTATAAAAAAAGATAATATATGTGAGTGTGGGTTTGATTGTTAACCATGAAAAATAAAATGTATAGCTTGCTCACCTACTGATGCTTAAGTTCAAGCAAGTAACACCTTCTGGTCTAGGGAGCCTGCTTTGGCAGGGGGGGGTTGGACTAGATCTCTAGAGGTCCCTTCCTGCTCCTATGGTTCTGTGATTCTGGTTCCAGAATTTGGGTAAAAGTCTTCCACTGCAGATACCAGACAGACATTTTGGAGCTAAAGATAACCTTTGACCCGAAGATACTGTTGTGTCATTATTTTAGGAAGACTTCTGTAAGGATAGTAGATATTAATGGGCATTAATTAATTGCACTAATGGCCTTTTTCTGCTGCATTAGTCGCACAAAAGAAAATGAAAGGATTTCTCTGCTCATTGCAGCCCAGAGAATGAGTCACTGCCAGCTCCCTCAGGTCTGTGTCTATGGCAGTGAAGGAAAGGGGGACAACTGTGATCAGATATAATTGCCTTCAAGTCTGAGTTGTTTTTCACCGTCCAAAAAAATTACCTATTGTAGAGTCATATTCTCCAATCTCCTTATTCTCACGAAGCTGCTGCTTTCTTTTGACTAATGCTCAGGGTATGCTCACACTGTGGTCAGCAGTTTCCAAAGTTGCGGCCTGAGTGCTGGTGACGAGAGGCTACTGTGTGCATGAGCAAACTTGGGCTAAGCAAGTATTTACGTAGAGCTCCAGTACATTTTGTGCTCAGCACATCCTCATCCGTGCTGTCACAGAATCATTAAGGCTAGAAAAGACCTCCAAAATCATCCAGTCCAACCCCTACCCACCCCCGCTATGCCCACTGACCACATCCCTCAGTGCCACGTCTCCACAGTTCTGGAACACCTCTGGGTATGATGACCCCCCTACCTCCCTGGGCAGCCTGTGCCAGTGCATCAATGCTCTTTCTGCGAATAAATGTTTCTTAATACATGACCTGAACCTCTTCTGGTGCAACTTGAGGCCATTCCCTCTCGTTGTATCACTGTTACATGGGAGCAGAGGCTGACCCCCACCTCTCCCCAGCCTCCTGTCAGGCAGTTGTAGAAAGCAATGAGGTCTGCTTGGAGCATCCTCTTGTCCTGACTGAACCATCCCAGTTCCCTCAGCCTCTCCTTGCACGCTTACAGCAGCAGGTTCAAAGTTAGTACAAGACTGCCTATGAAATCCTTAAATGCTTGCTTGGCGTCAGCATGTATTCATGTAACATTACACAGACTTCTCGTGTCCTGCCTAGATTTTGGATACACACGTATTTCGGGGACAAGAATAATTTTCTCTCAATGAATGCATATAGTCACCCTTCTCAGATCTCTGATTTTTAAAGGTTGTACTGTTGTTAAATCATAGCAAATAGCATTGAACATTGTGTACTTTCAAATAACGAGCACGGTTACAGGTCTGTGAACAAATTTCCTGCACAGAGATATATTTATGCCCCAGTTCTCCTATTTGCTCCCAAAAGACAGGCTCTTGTGTCCCTGTGTTATTTGTATTGCCTCAATTTTTCAAGTAAATTATTCACCATGATGAGTTATTTTCCAATTGCAAAATGTTACGAAAAGGCAACTGCAGAAGAATGAGAGGCAATACCAGGGTTAGACGGTATCTAATCAGAGAGAACTGCTGTGTGCCAGGAGCTTGCCACGCAGCTTTTGTAAAATCAATTTAGGTGGATTGAGGCACGGTACCGGCAGGTTTTGTACTGTGGAATCTGCACCATAGAACCTACAGCAATGTCAATTAGTTGCAATTTTTTTCCTCATCTCTGAAGGTTAAGTGATGTTTCACCTGAGGCATCTTACAAGTGATGGTCTGAGGTCATCTTTAGGTTGGATGTGACTTCGGTAAAGCTGCCTATCCAACAACAACAAATTGTACATCTCTAGTTAAATTCAGTCGCTGACTTGCCATTCATCAACATCATCTCTGCTCGCTTCCTGAAAAAAAGACGTGTCAACCCTTTGGGAGAGGATTTAAGTAAGAAAAAATGCCTTTCGCGTTAGATTTCTCCTAACATCTATTTGGTGTGACTGAAATCCTGTGAGCAACGCGTTCATCTTTGGTGTTTTTATTTTGATGTTCCTGTTATAATTGCCTATTGAATATGTTGTGACATACGTGTGAATTGTGGGAGAAGGAAAATGCCAAACAGTAACTGATGAAGTCACTGTGGCAAACTGTTGAGCCAAGGATAACCCAGACTGTACAGAGCAGCAATTAACAGAATTCCATCCTTTCTTATGCAGCACGTGTCAAAGTGTAGTTAAACAACTTAATGCTTCCGCATCTGCAGTGGCAAAATAATATTTATAGTATGTGAACTAACGTATATATACATATATATAGCAATATCTAATAGTTGTACTTATGTTTGTCTCTGCATTCACTTATTTGCAGGAATGTGCTTCTCTTCACCAATGGCTCTCAATACCATTTGCAGTTCAGGTCTTTGTTGCTTTCCGAGTTACAAATGGGGCAGCTCAGGCAGGAGAAGACAACTCTCCTTTCCTGAAGCGTGAGCTTGAGCCGTGCTATCAAGGTGCTCTGGTCACAAGGGGAGGGAAAGAACAGCAGCTTGCCAGCAGCACTAATGGCTGCCAGTTACATAGGAAATAGCTTGTGTTTTGGCTTGGCAAACCAAGAGGCAGTGGATAATGCTCCATAACCTCTCTGAAGGTACTTCAGACAATTTTCTAAAACAATGCCGGGGCTAGAGCCTGTTAGGAGAGCTAAGCACTCCTATGTGGATAAGCAGGAGTGAAACTGCACCAGAGCTGAGCAAAAAAAGCTTGGTTTCTGACAAAAGGGCATCTGAACATGCTTCGTACGTTTGCTTGTACTTTGTTTTCACTCTTCTGGATGAAAAGGAAGAGAAAACGTAAGGGGGGAACGTACCTGGCTTTTCTGAAGACTTAACCACCTTGACTTCTTGTTTTAATTAATAGACTTCAAACCTAAAACTCAAAGTTTTGCTGTGCCAGGACCTTTCTCTTCTGAGAGTCTAACGTTTTTGTACATATTGAAATGTATTTCTTTCTAGTAAACCACCAAGTCAGTTAATTGTACCGGCCTAGCTTTGCTACGCAGGGGAAGCGTGCATGAATGCACCCCAAAATTTTGTCTATGATGATCTAGAAGTGTTTCCAGTGTGAGCAGACTGTGTTTTCTAGCAGTTCACTTGTCAGCCTTGCTGTGTTCTGATGAAAGGGAGAATTTCTAAACACGCTAGAAGAGCTTAATCTGTTCATAAATCTTGTTTACTTGCTTTGGAGGCACAAAGAACCACCGAGGCTCATGCTTGTGTGCGTGCAGCCTGTACTGACGAAGGAGGGGTGGTGTGGAGTGGGATGAGGCTGTGTTTTGCTTTGAATACAGAAGGAGACTTAAAGATTATTTATTGTTGCTTGGCTACCGTCCTTGCTTTTCACCTCTCCAAGGCACAAGTTGTGATGGTAAGGAAGGCAAGAGTGGGCTGGGTTTTTTTGAGAACACGGTCTACATTTATCGCTTAAGATGGGAGTTCTTAAGAGCTCTTTCTCTTAAGAACTGATATCCTAAGATTAATTGCATTGTCTCGTTTTTCTCGGATGCCATGCATCTATATAAACAAAGGCAGACGTCTGTTCTGATCACCCTCTTTTACATACACACAGCCTCCACCTTCCTCTTCGATCTCCTGCCAGCACTCAATGAATCCATATCCTAGAGGCCAGGACGTTGCCCTGTGCAACTGCTGGAACTGACACACACCTGTGCTCTCTGCATGTGATAAACAGCTGTCACATTTTTAACCTTACTGGGATTTGAAGCAGCCGAGAGGGGAAGCAAGCCCTTAGAAAGATATATGAAAGGACTTAGGAGAGTTATAAACCAATGAGTTGAAAAGAAGAAGCGATGGCCACTCCTATCTATATTAAAATCAATTTCAATTCATGTGCTTATTGGGTGTTCTAGGCTGGTGGTTATTTTCAGACAAGTGTCAAGGAGGTTCCTGCTCTTGATTCCCTCATCCTACAAACTCTTTTCTTACACCCTTCCCCGTGCCTTCTTTTTTAAGAAGTTGATCGGGTTTTGTCTTGATGTAGCTGATTCGTTGGCACTGGTACATTCAGAAGTTTTATTACCAGGCAGAGGTATCCAAGTATCTGTCATCTCTTCAAAAAAATTTCTGCTTTTTGACTGGCACATGTCACAGAACAGTAAGCTTTTGCTCCCTAGTCTCCAAAATAGATTCCCCCACAGCCCATTTCATAATGCTTTGCACTGAGTTTTCAAGATGAAGTCTCAAGGTGTTCTTTTCTCACCTGTTGGCGAAGCTGTTTGAAGGCTCAGTTCCTCCGTTTCTGATCACAGACTCTTGTTGCTGTGCTTCCTGGCAAAGGATGCAGCTGAGCATCCTTTGCCAGAGCGCCGGAGCAGTCACAACAAGATGGAATGGCAGCCTGAGTGAGTGAGAGCCCCTTCCTCCCTGTATCAGGAGCAAAACCTGAGTGAGCTTGTAAGGATGTTGTCCCAGGTCTGCTACGTTCCTGTGCGTTCACCTTCCTAAATCTCTAGTCGACTTAAAACCATTCCTGATAAACTGAGATTTTAGTGTGAGATGTATAAAGTCACAAACTGTTAGATGTGGATGAAAGCTGACTCTAAAATGCAGACACGAAGTGTGCCCACCTCCGTATGTTCAAAGAATCAGTCCCAAATCAGAGAGATTACGGGTTGGGTTTTTTTTTCTTTCCTTTTTATTCTGTCTGACTTTTCTTGGCATGTGATAGGCAGTACTGGTAGCTCCCCAGCACATGGATAGTGGGCATGTGTTGCTGAAAAACCCAACGACCGATACAAATTGAATAAAGCAGACTCAAGCATGTCATCCAGGGTCTGGCAAGAAGAGAGATAATTAATTTGGGATTTAAGAGATAGGAGAACTTTCAATCGGAAAAAATGAAAGAAAAATCCTTAGAGAGTTCTGACAAATGTTAGAGTAATTACCTTTATTTCTTAAATAAAGCCTTATTAGCTTTTCTCAATTCACTGTTCTTAGGAGCGAATTCAAGATGCTGCCAGTCTTTGACTGATTATTTTGATTGACTGATTCATTTGATTTATTGTAGAATATTGTATTGTGAACGAGTTGTTTGCTGGAAGTACAAACTAATTACTGAGACACATGTAGGTTAATCGTTCCTAAATCATATTTTTCCTTCATTAAATTTACTGAGATTTCAGAATCATACCTATTTTATCATGTGTTGCCTAAATGCAATATTATTCCAAGGTATAAAGAAATGGGAATTGCCATAGACATTCTCCAGGGCCTTTGGGCATATCTCTGCTCTTGCCAGGTGCACACACCGACCCCTAAGCGGCTGAGCTGTGTCTTTCTGCCTCATCTTCCTCTCTTCCACACCAACCAGACACCAACACTCCGGTCCTGTGACTCTCTGGTGGCAGCATCTCATACTCTAAGGCTGTTCAGCTGCAGCCCCAATTGGTCTGTTTTCTACCTTCCGAAGTTTTGGCCATAATTTTGACTGCTCTGGGCAAAGTAGATTCTTTTGTTAGAAAAAGAGCAATTGAAAATTACTGAAATTAAATTTTTCTGTGGAATGATTGGGATAAATTTCTGTTAAACGGTTTCAGTGAAACCCTTCACCTATTTACAGGAGAACTTATTACGTGGGACTAACGTTTTGCTTTATTAGACCTTCTCATAAACTAATTATTTCATTAAAATTTCATTTTGGTTGGTTTTTTGGTGTTGGATTACTAGGCCGTTCTACAGCTTTTAGAAGCAGAAAATGAAAACTGCTGAGAGAAATGTCAGGTGGGGGTACACTAATATTAAATTTCCCCTTATGAATTTTTAAGTCTTTCTGTAGTTAACAGTATGGCTTTGAAATGTGGCAGGGAATTAATCTTGCAGTCTGCCGAATTTTGATTTCCCTGTGGAAATCAGCCTGGAATGGACGAGGTTATAAGCTACGCGATGTTGCCTTTTGCACAAGTGAGTGCTCTGGGTGAAGGCAGGGTGAGCGTGTGGCTGCAGGCAGCCGAGGACAGCGGAGTGCTGAGGTCCTTTGGGAAGAAAATACTCATCCCGCAAACATCATTTGCCATCTTCTCTTTCTATTCCCGTAGGAAAGGCAGCCCCAGCTCTGCCTTTCTCCTTCCTCCCTGCTCCGTGCAGCAGAAGCACCAGGCTCCAGCACCTCGCTCTTGCGGCAGTAGAGCTCCATCTGCCAACACTACGCAGCCTGGCTCATGCTGGCACAGAGGGGACAGGTTCTTTTCATGCCAGCTTGCACGGACTTTCGTTCTGCTGTGCTACTGCTTCAGCAGTGCACTGCTTTCCATATATTCTGGGCAATGGGAAAATATCCATCCTGCTCCAACTACTACTACTACTATTTGTCATAAAATAGGAACCCTATAATACTAAGTACAAAATCCCTACCCAAAATTTTCTACCTGCCACTGAGGCATTAAGTGAAGAAAAATCCTTTTCTGTGTACAATTAGATTAACTGAGAAGCTAGGTAAAGTTTATACTCCCATAGCTGAGAGCTGAGCTTCTGGTAAGATAAATTTATCAGGGATGATAAATTCCAGCCATATCTGGTTAAAAACAGTTTTTCTGAATGGTTGCTAGAATTTGCGACTCAGACCTCACCTTGGCATATTGTGGGTCAGCTTTCTTGCATACCTTTTATGGATTTGATGCCGCTTGATGTTTGGGTGGTGAGGCCCTGGCACTGCTGCCCAATGGAGCTGTGGGTACCTCATCCCTGGAAGTGCCCAAGGCCGGGTTGGATGGGGCCCTGGGCAGCCTGCTCTGGTGCTTAATTTAGTAGTAGGCAACCCTACGTACAGCAGGGGGGTTGGAAAGGATCTCAAAGATTACCTAGTTCCAACCCAAGCCATCCTGTGATTCGATGATACTACTGTTAGTTTGGACATGTAGCAGGAACAATAAACTCTTTGCACTTATAAAGGTAGTACCTCTTGTAGTATAACCAAACAGGGACCTGACTAAATAATCCTACTGCTCAGATGACACACAAATGTTATGTTATCTTAAGGTCATGTCAATTTAAAGGCAATCTGTTTACTAAGCAGTGTAGCGTGCTGTATCTTTAAAATCAGACAACGCCTATGTACATAAAGTGTGTCTCCAGTTATTATCAGCAAATAAACCTCTAGTAATGAGGTTTCAGATCTATTGGTTGAGTGTTGATAATAAATTCTCTGTGGAACTGACTTCAGCCCATTAAGCAAGCCTGCTCCTGCCATCGTGGTTGTTAATTTGACGGGACTGTGTCACATTAAGTAGAACAAACATGTTTTCACCCACTCAGCCATCCAGAACGGACATGGCTGTTACTCTAACAACTGGATATTGATTGGAAGCATTCACCCTTTCTGACCTGGGGCTGGTACATGAAAATCGAGCCAGGACTGATTAAGAAATTGCATGTGTTTTTGCACATGTGTGCTGTGTTAGCAGCACACATAAATTTCAAGCCTTTAGAATTCCCGTCATGTTAATGCTCTGAGCATGAGGTCTGTCACTCATCTCCTGCAGGGGCCATGAAGCCTCATTTATTGCCAATTATTTATTTGTCTCTATGCTTGTACCCATCTGGTCAGACCGTGCTTTCAGGGTCTACTGCCCCATATCTAAAAATCCGTTTAATTGCTGCAGCTATAATAAAAACATTTCAGGAAATGTTGAAGAGATGATGAAATTTGCTTCTGGTTTTAATTTCAGGTATGGAGTAATTCAGTAGATGCTAAATTCAGTGCATTATTTTTGTGTGTTCTTGGTAATGTTAGATACAACATTTTGAACAGGTCATCTCCAAGACAACTAAGAAATAAAGAAGCTGAAGGAAAGAAAGAAAGGAGGAAGGGGACTTTACAAGGTATCCTGCTCTCATAGATAGTTACAATATAAATATTCAGCATACTACACTTTCTTCCTACAAGTTTCTCTCCATTGCTTAGGCCGTGCACAGACTTGGACACGTGTGCTGTTGGGTTTATTTTTCCTGCTATGAGTCCAAGCTAACAGTAGAATCAGAGAATCACAGGATGGCTTGGGCTGGAAAGGATCCGTTTATTTTTCCTGCTGCCTATCAGAATGAGAATTCCACCAACTGTGTTTTGCTGCGTTTTCCCAGCTTGACTGTTTCCAGAAACTGTACCAAGGAGATGGTAACTGTATTATAGCATTATCAGTATTAATTGTCCTATTAAAAATAATCAGAAGTATAGCTAAGGGACTGTAAGAAAAATTGCATGACGTTACTCTTGCACTTCATCACAAAGAAAGAAGCAATGCAGCAGAGAGGAAAGAAGCAATGAAGTTTATCTGGATATAGGGAAGAGAGTTTGTGGACATGATGCATTCGCGTACAATATAAATAATCCTGTTTGAAAGATGCCCCGAAAAGTAGGGGGGGAATAAGAAGCACAACTAAATAATGAATGCAGAGTTGCGACCAGCAAAAGATAGGGCTAATCAAAGAGGAATAGAAACACACTACGTATAGAAACCTTTCTCCTTAAAATTTTAATGAAATACTTCTGCAATGAAATGACTTATTCAAAATGATCAGTTCCATGGAAAGATTGTTTCCAAACCATCTGTTTTGATATTGAAAGGTCCTTTATTTTCCCGCATTACTTCCAAGTGTTAGAAATTATCAGAGGAAACAGTGTTTGAAAACCCTTTAAGACAAATGCACCATTTAATAAAGCAATGTTCTTTTATTATAGCTTGTGAAACAATGAAACATGTGCAACAATCAATCTCAAAAATATATTTTGATGCTCTGTTTTGCGGCGATCATTGGAATTCAGCTGAGTGGATTGGATGATGAAAAGTGGTTCTGGCATCCCTGAGTTGGAAGGGAATTAAAGATTCATGGGAGCTCTGCAGAGGGATCGGAGACAGGAAGCACAGCAGAATGCACAATTAGTCAGAGGGGAGATCTCTGCTGCAAATTTAAAAGAATCAATACATCACTTTTTCATTCCATTGAATGATAAACATATTACCCCAGAAAACTGTCATTTTTGTTACAGAGTAGTGGTGCTGCGGAATAGTACCTACGTATATAATTATATATATAAAGAAAAAACATTAATCTCAATGTGACAAATAATTAACGTTCAGTTGTGTCTGCTCAATATTATTCTTCTCTTTGCTATAATGTTGAATTCTGATGAATATTTCATTGGGAAATTTTAGAGCGGTGCTCAGCTGTACCTCCCTGGTAAAATTAGCATTTTACTTCATTAGTAAGGAGATACAAAGTGACCATTTTCATTTATAGTGAGGTTACTGTGTTGGAGCATTGTTTAGCCACGGAGATCTTTGGAAAGCATGTGGTAGGTTCATAAAAAAGGAGGTCTGTTTGACTTTGTCAAAGCAAGTGAAAGCAATAAAGACACTTTCTCCAGCACAGCAGATTCACATCTATAGGGTTAGATCATGCTCATCCTTCTAGACGTGGTCTTGGCTTGTACTGCCTGCACCTAATGCTGCGTCCCATCCCATACCCAAGCATTATGAGAATGTGGCTGGTGGAGAACAAAACCGTGTCAAGGAGGTGCTAGCGATTAACCATGACAAATGATTTGGTGCCAGGTATGTATCCTATGCTGCGATGCACTTGGAGAACAGGTCTGGAAAGAGCCTGTCTGCAGCAGTGGAGCAATGAGAACTGTGAGGACCTGGCTTCTCAATCTTGAAGAATGGGTGGTTGGCCTTCATGTTTATGTCATTGATTCCTGAGGATTCATTTCACCTCTGGGATTACTATGGGTTGTCACTTTAAGCATCTTTCTGAACGTTGTATTTCAGATGGACGAAATGCTTGAGATGAACGAATGGGCATAAAAGTAGTTATGGTCATGAAGCTCAGAGTGTTATAGCAGAGGTCCAAATGAGAATAGATCTAGCAATAACAATGTAAGAACTCTTCACGCTAATGTCTTCTATGGTCCATAAGTGATGGCATTTAGGCAAGCTCAGACCCTCTGTTTGGCAAATTTAGAGCTGAGCTTTCTTGACGCAAGGTTTTTCAGGCTCTTAAGATGATTTAGAAGAAACCAAAGTTCAAAATTATACAAAGGAGCATTTGTGCCACAATAAAAAAACAGAGGAACTATAGGAAGCATTGAATGCATAAGCAACTTGTCTCCAAGGATACTACATATTGGCATAAATTAATAATATTTATTATGACACACCACTCAGAGGTGCAGTAGTATTGAATGGCCCTTATCAAATAACCCTTCCACCTTTTTCTATCACTGCTCTTAAATTCAGAAATTACCTTGAGGCAAATCCATTGAGCCAAAGCTACTTCCCAGAAAAATCATCTCATCCCTGTTAATGAAAGTCTTTCTGTTCACCTCCGTGAACTGCCTTACATCGGATATGTAAGGGCCTTTTTTAAGATATCACAACCTGCTTGAAAATATTCCATGACAATTGAGAGATTAAGTGCAGTTGACGATAACAACCGTGAATTGCCCACTGAGAAACTGTTCGTAGTCTGTTCTGCATTTTACCTGTTGCTTTAATTTTTTATCACTTTATTTTTTCACTTTCACCAACGCGCCCTAATATGTCCAAGTATTTTCTCACTGGGAAATCCGGAACTGAACTTTCCTTCAGGTTCCATCTCACAAATGCTGAATAAAGGGAGCAAACTTGTTTCCTCCCTTTCTGGCTGCACTTTTTCTAATGCAGCCCAGTGGCCTGTATTTCCAGATGGGCATACATCTGGCTCACATTCTGCTTACCCACCAGGGCCCCCCTCTCTCCCTGTGCGAACAACTTCCTAGCCAACCTGTGCCCAGCCCAGACTGCACACAGTTATTCCATCCCAGGTGCTCAGCTTTGCATTGCCATCAGGTTCCCGTGTTCCTCTCGGAATTGGCCCAGTCTTCCCAAGTATCAGTAACAGGTGAAAAAGCTGATCCCGGAGCTTCTCTGCCTGTTTTCATTACAGCTCTACCACACTACTGATGTTTTCATTATCAGAAATGTCAAAATGTGTGGAACCAATATGTCCAACTTCAAGGAAAATGAATTAAGCTGAGGAAGCCCATTGACCAGGCACTGATTTCGACTGCTCTGTATTGGTTTGATTAAATCCATGCTGCACTGGGCTACCAATAACATTAAGTGAATTTGATTAAACTGGAATCCTTAAGACAATTATGACATTTCTCTTCAGTAATAAAATGTTCCACCTCTTTGTCCTTTACTTCACTTGGTTTCATTGGTTTAAAGGGAAAGTATTCTTTATCGGTGAGCAGAACCAGTCTACAAAGTCACTACGGCTGTTTGATCAATGAAGAAAAACAATTTGAAACTGTTACGAAATGGGTGTTTTGGAATATAAGCATGTGTCTAATTTTTGGGTCTGTATCTACTTTTGCGGTGGAGTGAGTTCTGCAGACTAAATAATTTTGTGCTCACTGATTTTTTTTTTGTAGGAAAAGTTATAAATTTGATCTCCAGCGGAAAAGGATCAGTATTTGATCTTTATGTTTCTGATGTGCTCTTTAATTGTTGTGTTTTCTTTGTCGTTTGGAAGTATGCAGCCTTGTATTTTTCTCTTAGCATTCTTCCTGTCGTCCTAAAAGCACAGTGTATTTTTTATATATGTCATAGGCAGCAATAGTTACGTGACTGGAATGAGAACAAATCTGTAACACTAGCATCACTTTGATCACGCTTAGAAGTCCCAATAGTCATTTTTGTCTTCTGTGCATTTCATTTGGAATGGATGAGAATAAAGACATTTATCTCACTGACCTACATATAGTACCTATGTGATTTATCCTGCAAAAGAGATTAGATCAACTAGTGATATGATGCATCTTTTCCTTCAGCGGAGAGAAGTTATGAATAAAAAGGAACAAGTTCAACTCCTCCTTACTGAGTATCTTAGTAACACTCAGCAATTTAAATTAGAGCGTTCAGTTCTGTTAGAGGTTGTGCTTATGTCCCCTGCAAACTCTCTCTCCACTTGGTTTAGGATTTCGGGATTTTCTCTTATGTCCCAGTAGCAAGATAAAAAGCGGGATTATATTCTGAAGTTTACAGTGTAATTCGGTGTATTTATTCAGGACGATTATTTATACTCATTGATTTTAGGTGCCCGTTGAAATCAGTGGATAGATTCATGCACGTCACCAAAAACAACGTTTTGATAATTCGAATCTTAAATCTATGCAATTACACGTATGTATACAGGTATTTCTTGTTTTCACAAGGTTCTTAGAAGCTTCTTATAGCAGCATTGAAATCATGGTCATTTTGAAGAATTTCTCCCCGGTTAGTGAAAAATTTCTTTTATAAATAAAAACACATCTAAGCTTGCCCAACACTTTCACATTTAGGGTGCAAACTAGGGTAGAATGTGGGAACGCCACTAGAATTTGTTACCAGTATGTGTGGCACGCTGCCGGTTGTGGAGTTGATGGTAGATGTGCAAGGATAATCTCAATGTTTGTTAGTTTATCTTGAGCCAGCTCTTAATTTCTGCTGCTATTGACTGGAGGCTACTGCCAATCCAATTGCTTGGGCTCTTGAAATTTCCTGGCCATCTACAGCTGCCAGTTGTATTTGCACACCTGCACGGTCCTGGGACATACTCTTTAAACACAGATAAGACCTGTAGCCTTGATTCCACTTAACCATACATCAGGACTTCAATCTTTTAGTGTTCTGCTACATTATTCTTTAAATATCTGGAAGGAGAAGGTACGTCTTGCAGTTGTGTAACCACTTCTTATATTATGTTGTGAGCGGAGAGTATTCAGGGCACGAATGTATTATACCAGTGAACCTCACACGTAGCAATTTTGGGTACCTGGTACCTGAGAGACTTGAAGAAGATGAGAGAAAAAAGATAGATAATCCTTAAGCACTACAATTACATGGACGGAAAGGCTTTGTTGTTGTCTTACGTTACCAAACTAACTATGAATACCAGTTAAAAATATGATTATTTGTATAACTTTCATACAAGTCTTCACATTAGAGCCTCATCAAGAAACAGCGGTGAATTGTTGTTTTGGTCCTATTCTCTTTTAAGGCAGTCGTCTACACCAAATAAACACAGGCACAAATTGCTTCCTTGTTATTGGACTTATTAGAGAGAGACAGAGACCTTCATCAAAGGAAATGGCCTTTGAGAGAATAAAATTTCAGGGCAGAAGCAGGCTGATAATGTTAGCAATCTATCTCTAATTTAAATCCGTATGAGCTTCTACTCATCATTCTTATTTTTTCCTGATTTTAAGGAACTTAATTAAAGTTTTAGTTGCAAAATGGGACGATGAATCTCCTTGAAAATGTACGGAGTCCTTTTCTTAGTGAGTGGTCTAATTTTTATTTGCTAAACGTAATTAATTTATTCATTAAACATAATCCTAAAGACTGTTAAAACCCTTTACATGGTGGATGCAGTACACAAATTAAGTGATTTTTTTTTTCAAGGAACAACATTTCTAATGTAACTAAATGGCTTTTCTGATTGTTTTTTTTTCTTTCAATATCCACAGAAATCTGGATTCTACAGCTCATATTCTATGGACGCTTCTGCATGAAAGAAGAAGACGTAGTATGCACAAAAAAGTAAGTAACTGTTTTTTTCTCATCATATACCATGTATTTTTAAAGTTACGTTCAGCTGTCTTTTTACTAGGTTTTTATTGCAACTTGTGACAAATGGGATGTGATCTTAGATCTTGTAAGAGAACTCTGAAATGACTTTCAATGTCTCTTCAGGAGAAAGAAGTCTTGTATCCTGATGGTTATTTTGCTGTCTGAACAGAGCTCTTAGGCTTCAATACTGCTTAATTCCTTGTGAACAAGGCCCGCTGCTTGGCGTGTCTTTTGGACTATAAGAAAGTCGCAATGTGATGTTACACATAATACTCTCTGTTTTCAACTGTGTGTGAAGTGAGTTATGAAATATTAGCAAGTTTCTCCTCTGGTGACTGTTAGCAATAAATCAACAAAGGATACACAGAACGATGAAATGGTTGTAGCCCAGGGTTATTACAACACATGGGGCACTATCAGAGGACTCTAATCCCTCTCAGGAAGAGTAATTTATTACAGCAACTTCCTCTGAAATTCCCTTATTAATGCAAAAATTATTGGGATGAAGCATTTGGCAGAGAAATATTAGCATTGCTAAGCAGACTGCATATAGTCCCTTCCTTTTTATGAATTCACATCACCGCTCTCATTAATGAAACCTTTCACAGAATACAGCAGTCTCATTTTAAAGCAGAGGTGCAGCGAAAGCGGAAGAGTCGTATTTGATACCGCTTGACAATTACAGTCTTTCCTGTTACGTTTAATGATCCAAAGAGCATACCTGAATTAGGTGAGAGCTTTGTTCTGTATTCAGCTTTAAACAGCGGCCCTGTAATCCCTTGGTGTATTTGAAGCCATGCAAAACATTCTTCTGCAGGCAGGATACTTCCAAGCAGAGGCAGAAGATGTGAAAGTAGGTTTCTCATTGTATCTTTGGCACACATACACCTCTCTGGAACCGAGTGGAAAATATTCAGCTATCTTTAAAAGGCTTTGCTGTTACCTTGTGCTGAGAGTCTGCACGACAGTAAGCTGCTGTAGGTGATTGTATGCTGGCTGCTTGACAGACACCAAGAGGGGCATGATATGCCTTGAGTGGTGATAGGAAGAGAGATCTGTCATGCCAAAGAGCGTAGAGGTCACTATGTTTGATCATACTGCACTGCATACAATTGATTGTCTTAACAAGAACCTAGTAGCTGACAGCAGTTCTGTCAAGAAATACTTTTGCCTCCTGAGCAGTCAGATTTCCAAGACCATAAAAGTATCTTGGAGTGAGATCTGCCCCGTATTATTTCCATATGTTGCTTTTCCTGAGGGGGAAAAAAACAGAGTATCTGCTAGGCCTTTGGAGAAGGCTGGGGAACAAAGTCAGCTCAGAAATCTTTGCCACATCTTTCAGTATTAGATGAAAAATTTAATCACGCTTCCGGAGGCGAGGATAGCCAAGCTCAAATGTGATGAGGTATTCAAGTTAAACAAGATAAATATGGTCGACTGAGAAATGACTTCTGTAAATCTGAATATTTAATCGTGGAATGTACTGGGTTTTTGGGTGGGTTCTTTTTTTTTTTCCTTTTATTTTTTAGTAGTTCTCTTGGTGTTTTTCTCCGAGTGCTGCAATTTTTGAGGAAAGGAAAATGCCAGTAGTCTGTCTGGATGCTGCTGGAGAGCTGTGTACTCTCTTTCTCCGGTTGCACAACTGCAGGGGCACCTCTTATGTGACCAAATGCAGAGTCACCAGCATTCAGTGCACATTCATGGGGGCATGAGGCAAACACGGTATCATGTTCTCATCATGGACGTTGCATTTCTGAACGCTGGAGGCCAGGGAGCTTGTCTGATAGGTCGTGCCTGGAGGACTCAGAGAGCAGGCACTGATGAACCAGCTCTTAAAAACATTGCTCATAAACATAACACTACTCTTTTAAGTAAAATTATGCTCGATCTCTAGCAGTTTGCTTTTCTCAAGCAGACCTTTTAACAACCCGTGTCTCCGGTAACTGCTAATTCCATCTACAAAATCGCGTATGTTTCAAATTCACAGTGAATTCATTCTTGGAGCTTCTGGATGCTTAGAGCACTTGAATGTTTTGGCCTCTACTCTCTTAAATAGGCCCAGTTGGGCAAAAGCAGAGAAGCAATCACGCATGGATGCACAATCAGATTTTTAAAGTATTGGCTAGGATACACTTAACAGAGATGCCATAAGCCTGTAAAAGAGTTACAGCTATTCCTGGTAGCAGCAGTAAAACTTCAAAAGCCTTTAGTTTGCCCTTGTCCTATAATTTCATCTTCTGTTTTTCCTTTGTGTATATTTCTCAGACAAAATGCTAACAGTAAAATCATTCCAGACGTATGTCTTCTATTAACTTGTTGAACTCAAGAAACTTATAACACTCCATTAGAGTGATTTCCCCTCTCCCTACGATGCCCAGCCACAAATCATAGAGCGACTTTAAGCATTGCTAGCTTGTACCTGGAAATACTATAGTCTTGAAAAAAAAAACAACCACCACTCCCTCCCCTTTCTTTTAAAGAAATAAAGTTTAATTCTGAACTGTGGCCCAGAGGCACTGCTGGCTTCTGCTCCGAATTATCATAGATGAATTTGATAGCCTGAGGTTGTGTTAGCTGAGATTGATTGAAACATCAGTTGGGCTTAATCCTGCCGACTGGGAAAAAGGAATATAAATTGTAAGCAGAATGGTAACCCTGAATGAGACAATCAATAAATAAGCTCTCCTAGAAATCAGCGATATTACATTTCACATGAACTATGAACTTACTTAATAGAAACTGTGCTAAAATGACTATGATCCGCATCAGGAGGGAATGCTTAATATTTTTATGATATTTTATTAAAGTAAGTCTAAGTTCATTCTTCAAAACCGTGATCACACTTGCTACTTTTATGTGGCTCCTTGGAAGCATTTCCTTAGAACGAATCCCATGAATTTTCTTTTGTGTGAATGGAACTGAGCCTTCTAGTTAAAAAATGATGAACAGTAATTAGGATATAAATTATTTAAAGGTCTTGTAGTTTAAGCAGACATAAAAACTGGCAGGCAATTAAATTCATGGTAAACTCTAGGGGATGCTGGTGGAAACAGGTGGAAGCAAGTATTTTATGAGACCCAAGAACAAGCTTGAGGGCTCAGGAGATGGTGGCATGTGGATGAAAACTGGCATTTTTCAATCTAATGCTGGCTTAACCAGATGTATAGGAAACCTTATTGCACTGGCGCGCGTGTCCCCTGTGGGGTGGTGTGAGGCTAAAGCTTCTCATTTACAGCTCCAGATGGGAACCTCCAGCCCTCTCTTTGAAAGCTCTCTCTTGCCTCCCTCTCTTCATATGCATAAATAACTGTGGTGTGCATCGGCTTTGGAGCTCAGTTTCACAGCTACTGTGAAACCAAGCAGAGCAAAGTGTTCTTATAAACGAGCAAAGCTTGCCAGCTTCTATGAATTTAGTTAGACAGGCAAAAGCTAAGGGCTTGAATATGTTGTACCTACCCTTCACCATAACAAACAGAAAACTTAGGATAGTAAATATTGCTAAAAACTCTCTACTTAATGGGGAAAAAAATGACACTTTTCTATCATTTTCCACAAAGGTTTTTTAATACTCATTTGCCATTGTGTGCCAGCACTCTCACAGTTAGTAAACAGCTTACCTAGAAAGAGATATGTGATGGGTGGAACATCTGCAATTAGTTATAGATTTAGAAGATCTATAAAGTAATCTATTTTATTTGTTTAATGTCTGGTAATTCTGTTTAACCGCAAACTTCTTTGTGTTTGTTGCATGACTGTGCAGTGCACAGAGATCTATATTCTCATTACGAGTGTTTATCATTTGTAGCAAGCAGTGCAAACGCAAAGCTGTGACCAGACAGGCTGATTTAATAGATGTGTATGTAATCAGTAATTTCTTTATATGTTGTGAGAAGAAAGATTCTCTTTTGTGACCTTATGCCACCTGCCTTTAATTATGTGAGCAAGCTGAAGACATCCAAGAGCTACAAAGCTACCATCAGGCTTTCTTAAGGTTGCTGAGAATGTCTTTTTATTTCAGTATAGGTCAAAACATTACTTATTTTCTTGTTTGTTTGTTTTCATTCTCTGAGCTTGGGACTGCTGAACAAAACAGTCATCTAATATACCATAGCATTGATCTTGCGGCTACCTTGTGTGACAGCATTTTTAGAGTGTTATTGAGACTCCTAGAAACTTAGAGTCGTAGTATGGATACTATTGCCTTCATGGCATTGACTTCTTTCATTCTCCTTGGAGTGCTGGAAGTGCAACTCAACAATATAGTTTTTAAATCGCTTTCCAGCGCACTGTTTAAATCCCATCACCAATGGGGATCTAAACCAAGGATGGTCGTTCTTTTCTGACACGGTGGAACAAATGCTGCACAGAAGACAGGAAATTCAGCCTGTAGAAAGCTTGAGATTCCAGCATTTGGTTCTGTTCCCTTTAGGAGAAAATCATCTAAATTTTGGAATGTCCAAACTGAGAATGAAAAGGAAAAAAACCGTATGTTGAAACATCTTATTTTGCTTCACTTGTGCGTATAAGAAAAACCACAGGCTTTCAGTTTAGGAGCACCAAAACAGAGTGCTCTATTCTTGAAGCCCCCTTGAAATTTTTCAGATAAATGATACTTCAGAGAAATCAGAATATTTCAGCTTTCATCAGAGGATTCTTCAATGAAATATTCCCTAACCAACAGCTTCATTTTTGTTCGGTTTAATTCTGCTTGCTGCAAGTTCCCTTCTCTTTAATGTCAGGACTTAGCAATTGGAAGCAGACTGAAAAGCCTTTAGCTCTAACTCCAAGGCTGATGTCCTGGATGGGTGGTAGTCATGCATTATATTATCTGCGTTGCTTCTTCTTCACTGTACATACAAATCTATAGCTCTGGAGGGTCTGTGCATAACTCTTTGCAAATATTGAACTTCTCTTTGGTAAAAATATTTTCTCGTCCCAGCAGTTCTACAGATTACAGCATGTCAGACATCCACACTGGTGGCAAAGACTTGGTAATATATCCAATGCTTTAGACTCAGCTTTGTGAACAGCTGGAGCAAATGCGCTTCGGTTCTGCTGTCAGGATAGCTGGGGAGAGGAGAAACTCTGATGTATATAGCCATTATGGCCTGAGCACCTCCCCTCTTGGAAACCGTAAAAGGAACCATTGAGGTATCTGTCTTTAATTGAGCTGTCAGCACTTCAGCAGAATTGTAACCATGCTTTGCAGTTTTGTTCAAGAGCTAGCCTCTTAACTCAGCCACTTTCACAAGAATCACAAGCTTTCATTTTATTTAGAGGCCAGTTTCTGGTCCTCATACATATGAAAGAAAACTAGGCAGTGTACTGTGATGACATCATTATGATCCATGTCTTAGTGTCCAGAAAGCTAAAAGCAAAGAAAAAACAACCCCGGAGAACAGCTGGCTGAACTAAATTCTAATGCAATTAAGTTTTGCGGTTCTCTTTTTCCCCTGAACGCTTAGTTTTTTTTAGGCCTGATTGAAAAAAAGATATTAAATTTTGGATCCTCAGATTCCATGTTCTCAAACACTGCACTGAAAATTCCTTCATTTTGTAGGGATGCTCGCATTTAGTAGACCTGCCCTGGATCACTGCCAGGACACCTTTGCACTTTGGGAGGCAGAAGTAGTCCTGGCCAAAGTAAAAACTCTGCAGCGTTGCGCAGAATACACTAATGCTATGCATCTAATTGCAGTGGCGTTACAGCCTAACATATTTTAGAATAGTTTTCTTTCTGTTGTGAACATTTCAAGTCATATTAAAATCAACAGGGACACGTGGAAGGGCAGATTTTGACCCTGTGTTATGCAACCTACACGTGGAATTGTACCATTTTGTGATGTAAAATAATCCTGGAAGCTATTAGAGTACTGTTTTCTTTTTATAATCCACATCAGATTTCTGCTCTGCTAAAACCATACCTAAAAGCTCCAGAACCCCTTAAAGAATTGATTATTTTTAGGTCTTTGGAGGGTGTATGCTCTTTAAATCCAGCCATATTTTTTTTAAAACTAGACCTGGCTATGTGTAGCTATTAGTAATAAACTGTTTTGCATGCCCAGTAAAAGCTTTTGGCTTATATAGCTTTCCATGGAAGTGCATAGCTGAATACAACTGATTTTGCTCCTAATGAAAACAAATCCGTATTGTATTTGAAAAAAAAGATAGGCTTACCACTATTTCCTTCTTTGCTAAAGGATGAAAATGCAGCTAGATATGGAGATAAATAGTATATATTCTTGCTGAAGAAAGAATTTATTTAGCTTTCTAGACGTTGTCATAAATCTTAAGATATGGTTTTCAGAGCTGCACAGGGTATTCTGCTTTTTACTTTTTATATCAACATGAATTGAGCACGTACGTCCTGTAGACGTAGATTTTCAATGCACCTTAAAAGGACTGTTGATTTTTTTCAGATTTCTTCTTCACCGATAAAGAGCCAGATATTTTAATGAGTATGCTGGCAGTGGTATCTGCAAGGACCACCATTCTACAAGCTTTTTTTCTTTCCACAAGAGAAGACGGCATCATAACAGTAGTGACAAAAGAGCAGTGACAAAAAAAGGCTCATTTATAAATGAAATAGGTGGTCAGGATATTGCCAGAGATACTATAGCCCACAACTGCGATTCAGATCCTGCTCTACTAGATGCAGCAGTATAAAATAAGCCCTATCCCTAAAAAGCATAAAATCCACACAGATATGAAACAGGAATTAAAGCGTTGCTATAGTAGCCTTACATGTGGGAATCTGAATGAGCTAATGAGGAGGCTCTTCAAATGTTATCTATTAAAGATACCTTATTATGCCTTCATTCTTTGTTTCAATTTCTAGTTCTTTTAGGAACTAAAGTGTCATTTAAAAAAATTACTTACACCAAGATGTTCAGAAATGTTTAGTCATTTTATTTCTCCTTAAGAGAATTGTAATGACTTTCAAGATCAGACTTCAGGCTTGTTGATCCTAAGTACATTAGATTTTTGGTTGCACTTAGAGACTACAGTGGCAAGCTGATTTTGCATATTGTAATACCGGCCCTGGCGGATCGAAACGTGATTGTTTGCCCCATGTGGAATTCACTGCCAAAGTCCCTTAGCCCGGCACTACACGTAAGGAGTAAGGCTTAGCAATAATGTGCTGTGCAAAGATGAGAAGACTGAGTGGAGAGCTGTAAAATGCCGACAGGACATTATGAGATCTCATCTATCCAGGAATGAAAAGTCTGAGTCTGATCTGAGTACTGATCAGATACACTTTTCTCAGTTCAGTCCTGAAGTTTCTCTTAGACTCAAGCATGTCAATTCTTCTTCTGAGTTGAGACCAATCTTCTTCCAACAGATAGCAGACGTAGGTGCTCCAAAATCTAGTAGCTCAGTAGTACAAGGTCTAAGGTGGGCTGTAGACTTGAATTCATTTCCCTCTTTTGTCGAAAAGATCTTAACTTCTTCCTTCCCTCTTTCTCTCCCTCTTCCCCATTCTCTTTTTCTATCCTTCCTTCTGTATCTCCCTCGCTCCCTTTCTTCTGCTTTCAGTCATAGCTAATAAAACAGCATGGAATAATATGTTGTCTGTCATTTCTGCCTGAAGCTGTCCCACGCTGAGTTGAGCAATTAAATATTTATGGAAGACTACAAGGGAAAGTATATGTTTGAGACATGGGAAAGAGCTTGCAGCCTAATTATAGCATTAAATTAGGAAGGGCAAGATATATTTCTTATTTTCAATCAATAAGTAATATAGAAAATGAATTATTCAGTGGAGTAGGTATTAGGAATCTGATCTCCATTTTCCGTATGACACTGATTGTGTTACTATTCCTGGTTTTCATTTCTGGACTGAATTATTTATCTATAAACTATGTATTAGAATTTGAGTGCGTTTATCGTAGAGTTTTGTACACAAGAAAGGTTTTCCTAAATTCATATTTTACATATCACATACAATAAGACGATCATTACCATTTAGGAACAAAATGATGAAATCACAGTATAGAGAGCCATGCTGTGTTTGGAACTCGGTGAAGGTCAAGAAAAAAACCGCTGTTTGATAGACCAAATTCTCAGCCACAAAGCATTTTTTTCCAGCATAGTCATCAACATTAGCTATGCGTTTTCACCAGCAATGAACAAGAGCCTGCATGCCACCCTCATAAAAATCTGCACCAACAGAAGTGAACCACTGTTGCCATCACCACTTCTGACACGCACCATTCGCCACCTCACTGTGTTCACATCCACTGTTTGGTCTCCAGAAATGTTCAGTAAGCGTCAGTGAATGTCAGTGGGTGCAATTTTTGACTCAGAGGAATTCAGTGACGCCTTCTCTTCATATGCACTTCCATGTCACACGTCATTTGTCAGACTGCCCCTCTGGCAACAAAGTGCATTGGGATACTGGTGGAAAGGTTCAACCTCTACTGCCATACTACCAACATCTGCCTCTGACATCAAGGACCAACATAATGAAATAGGAGGCATTACTTTCAGAGCAGACCTCATTGTATTAAGAAGAGAGAAGTTAACTATGCGGAAGAGAGATTAATTGAGGATTACTCAGTGGACAAATGCCAGTAGACTCTGGAAATTTTCCAAGCTGAAAATTATTGGAGTCTGAGAGACTATTAATGGGAAATATCGCGTGTGCCTGCCTTGTTTCTACTGTTCCATAGGTGCTCACTTTTCTTTACTGTTGGAGTCAAAGCTATCTGGGCTGGACAAGCACGACTGTTCTTGTGTTCTTTGGTCCCTCCTTGCAGTATGGAACTGATCCAGCAGAAAAGATGGATAAAAAGCTTGTCCCCAACCCAAACCATTATTCCTGACAGATTTTTGCATTCTGTTTGAATGACCTCAGTAGAATGCACCAGATCATATAGGAAGCCTACATGGTTACATGAGACTGAATTTAAATCTTCCAAATTACGGGATAATTCTTTAGTCACCATGTGACAAATTCTGTTAGCGAAGGTTCTGTGGAATCAGCGAGATAAATTTGATAAAAGAATGTAGCCTGAAAGTTAATAGCAGTGAGGATAAAGCATTCTAACATCCCACCCACGTGTTCATTGAAACATGTGTGTGTCAAATGATTCATCTTGGTCTTCACGTAGTTTTCTATATTCCTGAAAATTAGAAGATGTATTTGGTCATTTAGAGAATAAAACTTTCTTTTCTTCCACAACCAGAAAAGATACAGGAAAAGAAGAGAACAGATAATGCTGTACCTATCAGTCTGAAGCAGCACTTCTGGTGAACTGAGTGATACAATGATATCTGGGAGGTGTAAGCCTAAAAGCCAAATAGGGACATACATGTCGTCTCTGAAGCAATAATAGGTGCAGTTAATAGTGTTTTTATCCTCAGTTTGTTATCATGAGGAGCAACCCTTATTCAGCTCAATGGCTAGTGCATAGCAATTCTACCTCAGGAATTCACTGTGAAATGAAACCAAAGAATCCAATTTACTATAAAAAAAAAAAATCACATTGTGTTTTCTGAAGGCTAAACATTTATTAATTTGACAGAACAGTGGATATGAAGTGATGCTGAGATGCTTGCCTTAAGAACATTTCCCATGGCTACTTTTTAGTTCTCTAAAAAGAACATGTTGCAGGAACTAGAGATAAACTTGAGTTCTCATGTATAACAACGTTATATACATGCTTCCAGAAAATGATCACAATTAATCTTAAAAGTACTCACTTTTCTTGTCCTCAGCATCCTTGTAGAAAGGTCTTTCAGGATCCCATTGGTCTGATGGCTTGACAGTTGGTACTCAAACTTTTATAACTGTGACATATGAGCTCGTGCTTTGATCCCTGCTTTACACCATCACAAATTCCATCCACTCCCCCTATTCGTGTTCCAATTGAGAGATGCTAAAGTAATTCAGATTTAGGAATTTCGACAACTGAAGAATATATTCACAAAAACCAATAAATGATGGATGAATGGACCCCTAATTTTATGAAATGATGGACTCTTATTTCTAACAAAAATCTTTCGTAATTTTCTCCCCATGGATGTTACTGTCTTTATGTTCACTGTGGCTCATTTTAAATTCTCCGTGCAATAGTTATTACCAAAGATGTCTTTAAAGTCTCTGAGGAGATTCTCAGGTACATCTATGTAGGTATCCGGTTGACAGGTGGGTTTTTTCCATTCTTTTAAGATTGAGTTTCACTCTTGGTGTAAACCAATAGCTGTCAACAGAAAGAATCAACAGGCAGCATAACAAAAAATGTTTTAAATGTTCGGTCATGCCTTCTGTTGTTTTTTACCACTTGCCCGCTAGCTCCTTGCTTAATCTTAACCTTCACTTTTCCCTTTATAAATCATAACTGTATTTATCTTTTCCAAGAGCTAGAACAAATACCATTGTGCTGATTATATCAGTGACAAACCAGTGTCAGTTCCCCTTTCTTCATGGTTCTCGGTGTTGGATTTCACATTACAGGATCTCAAACCTTTCTTTTCCAGACTGTACTGAAGATTTTGATCCAACATACGTGCAAATAATTCTCAAAATTATCCTCGAATGTCATGTTACAATATTATGTAGTTTATTCTTTCTCTACCAGTGTTGTTGTACTCCCTTGTTTCTTTCACAATCTATTCCACGGTAAAGAAAGAAAAGGGACAAAATCCCAGTGGTTCATTTTTGATATTTTCCAAGAGTAAAGCTGTTTTTCCTCCTTGTCAACCACCACTGACACTCTGCAGTGCTTTAGGAGGTGTTTTGTTTATGGACGATACCCTGGTGATACAAACCCAAACAGCAATGGCAGCAGCAGAAGCAGCTGAGGTGGTAGCAGGTTTTTTAGTGGATGAAACAGAAGAACTTGCAGAACCTGTGAGAATGTGAACCTGTGAGAATGTGACCCATAGGAGAGCTTGTTGCCAACTTTCTCTCTCTTTTATAACTTCTCCTTTTTCTTTTTCATTATATTTGACATTTTCCTGAGACTAAGTTTTGTTAACTGTAAGTAGCTCATGGCAGTGAACAGGGGAAATGGGTCTGCTCTGATGTGGAAAGTAGACAAAGAGAACATGGGAGGGAAAAAGCTTTCAAACATTGAAAATATCGTTTGTAAGTGCTTATAATCCGTCCTTGTCTTCAGATACTGGTAGAAGCTGACGTGCTCCACACCTTTCAGAAATGCTTATGTACAGAATCAAATATCGCTCATTTCTTTCCCTGTTTTTTTCCTCTCTTTACCTTCACTTGTTAAGAAAGCACTAGTCTTGGTTTTCATGTTAAAATTACACACACCCCTCTCAGCTGGACTCTACTGCTGCCTCTACAATCCATTTTGTTTATTTGCTTTTCCTTAAAAATCACTAGGATATGGAGAAAAGTGAAAAAATAAGTCACTCAGCTTTTCAGTGCTGTTTTCATGCTAACGTTCTTACACCAGTGCTTAGCGTGCGTACTGGCTTAAATCTTCACACTAGTTTTCACTTCTGTGGCCTTGAACAGTCAAAAGCAGGGAGTCTAACAGGCCACTTGTGTAATAGGGATTTCACATAGAGAAAAAAGTAAAATTTGTATAGGCTTTCCTGGTGATAAAATCTCATCACCATTGCATCACCGGGTGATGTGGGTAAGTACGGACAACAGCAGCAGATCCACGTGGGATGCCATTGGAACTGACTGCCTAAGACTTCAGTAGCTTTTAAAACGTTGTCATAATTTTGCTTTTTCAATTACATTAAAAATTATTAGTAAACCTTGAGAGACCGAAAATGCGGATCTCAGAGGTGAATTCAAGCACCAGATATAGAGACATGAGGTAAATTTAGTTAATTTGGCTGAGGAGGCAATGTTTTGGGGATAAAAATGCAGCCACCGGATCAGCAGGAGAAATTCATTAATTCAGCTTTCATTACTTTTAAGTTTGTGACAAATCCTGATGGTAGACAGCAGTGGCAACATCACATCCTTTTTGTGATGATTTTTTTCTGTGTTGTTGGTATGAGAGGTGAGGCCAGGCTTGTGAAATATGCTCATCCCTCTACTCTTCCTGGTATATCTGGCCCAATGTGCAGAAAGGTTCTTTGAAAAATCACTGTGGCAGGTGGTAAGTGGTGTTTGTAAGCGATGTGGAACAGGAAAAGAAGAACACTGGTTTGCCTTCGTCGTGCAAGTTTGCCTCTGGCTTTGTGTTGTGAGCCATACAAAAGCTCAGCAGTTGCAACAGAGAAATGGGAAAAGGGATTAGATAGGTTCACTATATCCTCCATCCCCTCTCTTCTTTCTTTTCTTTATTCTACTCCCACAAGTGTAAGCAAACACCTTTTAATGAAGTATTTTTATATTTCTTCTGTTCTTTCATGTTTTTCTCTGGTCACGCTCTTGCACACTAGGCACTGATTTAGATCAAGCTGAATGATGACTGCTTCAAAGAAAAAACAACAAAGATTTCTGTTTGCAGATGCGGAAGCTAAGGACGTACTCCTAAACTTGAAATGCATTTTTACTGTCTGATCAACTGGGGTATTTTCTTCAGTCTGTGACAAAAAGGGACCAAAGCCCGTGCTTTGCCTCTGGAAGTTGTTACTATCATTTTTGAAAAGGCTCCAGAATTTCAAAATCCAATTTATTCTGCTGTTGCTGTGTTTAATTTAATATGTACAGATGCCTTTTCCGCCTAACGCGTGCTTTCAGGATCCTATGACAAAGGAAATAGTCAGTTATTTTTGTTATGATTCTTTATGAAGTGTGTGCAGTATGTTTGCACCACACAAGAAATTAATGCAGCTTCTAACTCAGGGCTCTGAAATCTGATCAATCGTCTGTGCCCGCTGAGCTGCTTATGAACAAATGTCTTTCCACCTGTAGTTGCTGAGCTGGGGAGCTCTTGACGCAGTCTTTTCTGTGCTGATGTTTTCAAACCTGATCTAGTTTAAAATGTTCAGAACAAAGAAGTTTGTGTATAGTGTAGCACAAGTTATCCGTGTGCATTTGTGCATGCTTCTTTAAGAAGATGCTCTATATCTGTGCAAGAGCTTAAGATCATCATGTGATGCAGGAATTACCATGGTAACTACCTGTACGCATTTTTTTACTGAACAGCACAATGAGAGAGTAAGAAGAGCTGCATAAGTTGTTGGCGTCACGAGTTACACCTCTCCTTGGTTTGTGTTGCTCCATCGTTGTTGTGATAAAGGCATTGTCATTGTTTTAGGATTGAACGCTTATCTCTTACACATTAAATCCAAAGAAGGTGTACTTGATTGACTCACTGGCCAGAATTCTTGCATCTTTGTGATTTGTGGCACGGAGAAATATATTTGCTTACACTTAGGAATGAGAAAGAGGAGAGCTCTTTTGCTCATTTATCTCAGTGGTAATCTACGAGACATTCCGTATTCTTCTGGGATATTTGTGCAGAAATGAGCACATTTCTCACGGACAGGAATTCAAAGCATTATATTCCTTGACAGAAACCATAAACAGTGTTTTAAGCTTTTTCAGAAAAGTGGGTGCAGGAAATTCACTAAAATTTAATTTCCTCGCATAGAATTATGGTGCTCGCTCATGCTTTCTTCCTTGCAATGTTGTATTTTAAGAGATGTGGAACCTGAAGTGCAGATGTTGTTGTTTATTAGGAGTCGGTAATTGCATTTAGAAATGCTTATGCCCTAATAGCATTCCTCCAACATTTCTAATATTTCTAATCTTGTTTTCTAGAGTTCCTTTGTGTGAGTGGAACTCAGGGTGGGCAACAGGGGATGTAGCATGTAATCTCATTCATTGCCAATTTGTCTGATTCTTCAAGGAGCATTTATTACTCATTCATTGCATGCCTGCATAACCAAGCAGCTCAAAGCAGTTTATTGGAGTGCCCAGTATTATTTTGATTCTAGCAATTCATTGCTTAAAGGAGAACAATAGAATTTTTTTTTTTTAAGTAGAAGAGCGTGTCTGTGCTCTTGAAGGCAACATCCGAAAAGAAATAGAGGCTTGTTTTACCCCATCCAGTTATTCAGAGCTCACTGTGATGGCTTAGTTCCCAATTGTGTGAGATGCTGTATATCTTCAGTGCCCGTACCCTGATAAGTAAAGAACAGGTCAGATACATTCTCAGCCATTCAGCCACAATTTTTAGACTATGATGAGCCAATGCTCTGTCAAGATCAAGAATGACATTGTGCTTAAATAAATCCAAGTCCAATCCAGTTAATCCAAGTGTATGCATATAGTTTTTCATTCTTCAGCAAAAAGGTAGCATAGCTCAGTGGTGTGTTAGAGCTGGAAACAGGTTGTGTTCCTAGCTCTGCCAACAGCCTGCTGAGCAAATGCGTCCTTGTCTTTTCAGTTTGCTGCACTTAGATTTTCCTACCTGTAAGAGAGCATAATGCTTTTCTCTGTGAAGATCTCTTTGAGGTCTCTCAGGTAATGTACAGGCAATCTTTAGCATTGTTATCACAAACACAAAACAAAATAGTAGTTCAACTGTAGCATAACTACACTTTTCTCCTTTGCTGTCTACCCTTCTTCCTATCCCGGACCCAGACAAGCGAGTTAGCCGTTCTGCTTAGCCATAGAACTGAGACCAAACGATGGCGTGCTGGACCAGCACCTTGGAACGCTTAACGTTTTTGTCAAATATTCCTTTGAGGTGAAACGTATTAAGTGCTGCATTCTCAGTGACCTGTGCTTCTGTTAGTGTTTTGTATCAAGATGATCATGATGCAACTTGAATGAGCTAAATGATAACCATAAAATTTAAGTAGCCCAGTCTCCAGATCACTGAGTTGCTACCTCAGCAATTGCTTCAGTGTAAATTCCAAATAGGAAGAGGACAAAGAAAAAGTAAAAGAAAAAATATTAAACCTCCCTACTTTGAACAGAGAGGTCTTTCTTTACAAATAAAATTGCTCTTGCTTGCTTCTATTCTTTCTCCTTATCACCATCACAGTTTGCCACCTGTCTGATTTCAAACCCCCGCAAGACTACATTAGTTTCTGACACTGAGACACAGACTCAAGTCATTCCTTATACAAGATCACAACTAACGGAGTTTTTCCTTGATTTAGTTCCAGTGAATTAATTAATTACGGTCAAGGTGCCTGCTGTATGTAGGATCTGGCTCCACTTGAGTGTCTCTTACAAGCATAGATTTCTTTTTTCAAACTTGCGTTGAACCATAGGATCACAGAACCATTAAGGTTGGAAAAGACACTGTGATCATCTAGTCCAACCATCAACCCAACACTACCGTGCCCACCACTGCATTTTGATTAGAGATACTACTATTAGTCTGCTACTATTTGTCTTCTCCTCCCACTCAAGCAGCTGTTCATGTAGCATCTGAAAGCTGCCCACTGTGACACTGAATTGTCAGGTGCAAAGTTACAGGGCATTAAGTTACATATGGTTCACGTCAGTGCTTTACCTTGGATGTGTTTGGAGTTTTCTCCCATGTTGACCACTCGCTGATTGCTGCAGAGATCTCTTGGCAGTTTCATGGTGACAAAAGAGTGCTTTTCTGAGTGGAAAACCTCTTATTGATCATTAATACGAAGTACTGCAATATTGTATGCAAAAATATATTAGAAGATGCCATTTAAGTGGCAGATAAGTTAGAACTTCAAATGTTTGAAAAACAAAAATTTTACATTGCTATACAGTTCTTCCTCATGTTCTTCATCTGTACATTGTGCGTGTAAAATAAGTGCAAAATATGTCAAATGATCCTTAAAAGATATTATCATACATGTACACAAAGATATATAAATGGAAGTTTCAGAAGCATCGATAACTCTTGTGTTTCCTAACTGTTGATGCTTAATTAAGATATTCTTTTAAGAGCAATTTTGTATATGTATACACTATGTCAGGTAGCTTTAAAAGGAAAAAGTAGAACTAAACTGTATGATTAAGGTTTTATCAGACCTCTCATTAGACGGTGTTACTAGGCGGTAAATCCTTAAGAAGGACACCGTTGCCACTAAAAATTCTGTGGCAGACTGTACTATCTGTTGTCACCCTGGAAGAGGCTGAACAAAGAGGTGCTCCATCTTCTTCTCTTGCAAAGGAACCAAGTGCATTCTGCCAGGTGAGGTAAGAAGCTGTATTGCAGGCGTGCTACATCAGAGGGTGACACGGTAGAAACACTTCCCAATGACCTCATAAAATATCCTATTTCCCAGGCTTTCTGGCAGCTGCCAGCAGTTTCAGGTGGTTCTCTGTACAGTATCAGATGCTACCGGGAGTGCAGCATGTATCTATTCCTGGGCTGCCCATGTAGAGAAACTGGTTGGCTGGCTGTCACTGTCAGCTGCCAGTGTCAGTTCCTCAATAGCAAGCATTACAGTAACAGTGCTAAGATGTGGTAACAGTCCGTGCTTTAAGCAAATATAATTTATCAACAAAAGGAAGAAAAATGACCTAAGAGTTTTCCTCTGCATGTAATTAATTCCCTGCTCAACTAAAATACAGATTATTCATAAAGATTTCTAGAGTGCTAAATGTTATTTCTGGTATGTTATGTGTATACGGACTATGTAATCTATATTTTCCCCATATTTTCAGTTTTATTGAGTACTGAATCAAAACAAAAAAGGCATAATAAATGTACCGGCATCACTATGTGTTGAAGATCAGTAAGATACATTCTGGAGAGCCATGTCTCAGGCTAATGACCCTTCACCTCTCCCTATCTCATCTGCACATTGCTCTCTAATCTGCCTCCACTGGGATGAGCATTTACATTCCACGCCACAGAGCAGCTGTCACAGAGCTCTCATTATTACCATTTTCCCTTTAAAAAGGCGACTCGCCACAAAACATGCCAAGTGTTTTTGAGTCCTCATGTGGCGAGAGTGATGAGTAGCAGACACCCAGTTCTAAGGCACTTCTGTTGCAAGGAATCCTCAGCTCTCCCTGGCCGCTGCCATGGCTGGGCTCTGGCCCTACACTGCTGAACGTGTCAGTGCGATGCGTGATCCAGGGAGGAAAGGATGCTCGTGCACTTATTTGTGGTGGTGCAGGTTACAAGTTGTGCTGCCTTGGATTTGCAAGATCTTTTATGCCAGAGACCCGACAGTGAGGATTTGAAACTTCGAATTTGAAATCTGAAAAGGGAGAAAGACTTGGTTCAATAAGCTTTGGGTGTAAGGAAAATTGTGCTGGTGAGGGAATGCGATTAAAATTCAGCAGTTTGCCACATCTGGCGTTGAATTGTGTTAAAGTTTTGGTTTAAGCCAGTACTTCTGTCCACAACAGTGCAGTCTATCTGAAACTGTTTCTGAAAGGAATTCAGCTTGCTGAAAGGAAAATTGTCACATGAAAATCCTGTCCGTGGTGTATAAGATGCTAGATGTGATCAACTTCCCTCGAAGAGAGCGAGCCATAGCCCAGCACAATCCAGACGTCAGAAATGAATGACACCAGAGTCAGACCCCTATCTCCTGTGTCGGACTTGAAAAAGTAAGAGTAGCTAGAAATATAAAACGGTGCGTGTAGTTTGACCTGCAGCACATCGCACTGCCAACTCTGTGGTGATATATGTCTAATAGCCGTGCTGGTTTTCATTTATATGTTTTAAATGTAGCTAATAGCTAGCTTTTCTCTTTCGAAATAGCGTTTTAGAAAACTTGGTGTTGATAACTGCAACGTGGTAAGGCAACTCATAATTACCAGGTACTGACAGATGACATAACTCCTGCCTCCAGCCTTCCATTCTTTGTGTAAATAAAGCACAGCATCCTCAAAATGTATACTTTACCACTAGATTGGCAGCTTTGAGATAGGCGAGTGTTTTCATATTGCCAGTTGCTATTTATTTTGCATTCCGTATTTTTATCATTATTTGGGTGCCAAAATGTTCTTTGTCAGCTGTACAATATGTACAGCTTTCCCCCTTTGCTGAGAACCGTTCCTTATTCATTGTCTGGATTTGACTAACTGTATTTCTGATGACTTATAAAAATAAGTGAAATTTCTTATACTCTAGTGGCTCCTTGTGGAGTTGCCTTTTTCAGACTGAATTCCTTCTGAAGGTTTTCATTCCGCATTAGCTTTAATCTGCGTATAGTTTTTGATTCTCAGGTAAATAGCTGTGAAAAACAACTGAGATATTTGAGGACAGAATTTCTTTGTAAAAGAGCTTACCAGCTCAGTTGTATTCATTTTCAATTTCAGGCTGATTTGTGTCTTGGAGTTTTGCCTGGATTTTCTTCAGGATGTGTTGACTCATAGAAAATGCACGTACTGAAGTCCTCCAAAATTTCAGTGGTAGAAAGACCATTCTTATTCTTGTCAACCTGGCCTGAGTCATCCGAGGACAGGAGAGCTGCACTAAAAAAGCTGAATGCTTCTCCCTGCAAGCCTTCTGCTCTGTTACTGTCAACAGCCAACCCATTTCGCTCCATTTCTGCAATCTACAATAGAAAAATAAAAGCTCTATTTCACACGGCAGGAAGAAAATCTTTTGGAAATTGAACGTCACTTGTAAAATTAAAGCAATAATAAATAGTTTAATACATTTAAACTTTGAAATAATGGAAAACACAACTTTCAACTCCATTTAAGTGGCGCTTAAATTTGTCATATTTGCTCACTGAAATTTAGTAAAAAATGCGCCACATCGTTGCCTTGAAATGCACAGCTACTTACCTGCGTGCACCGAGGTGGACTCCCAGTGCAGTTTCAGCTAGCGGAGAATCCCTGTGCAAAAAGATTCCGTGGGTGGTGCAGTCTCTTATGGCTGCTCTCACGGCCCCTTGAAAGGTTTGAATATGCATAGAGCTTTGTGCTATTCCAATGAAGCCACCTTTGTTCCCATCTCACTAAGCTATCTGGTGCAGCCAGTATCTGGATAGCAAAATGCTGAATCCTGGGAATACTTCTGAAGGCATGAGCTGTCTTTCTTTTCTTTGTTGGCCTTTAAATTATCACTTAGTAAGGGAGAACGAACTGAGAAAAAGGAAGCAGGGGCAGCAGCAGTATGTCATGGATTTAAATTACTTGTCTCTTTGAGTTTTTAGACGTCACCATTTTGGTCGCACTTTTTCTTTTCCCATTGAGTGGTAAAGTGGCTTGTACCTGTGCTAAATTCCATTTCAGTATTATGAGGGGCATTCAGAATCAATAACTAGTACCTGGTACAGGACCAGGTCTCCTCTCTTCTTTGATTCCTCACCTGGGCATGAGAGAGCTAGTTTGGCAAACAGTACTGGGAAATGAGACCGGGTGGATGTTGGAGCTTGGGGAGGTCTGGAAGCTGGGCTGGGGAAGGACAAGACTAGAGGAGGAGGACAAGCCTGCTGCCAGAGAGTAGACAAGGAACTGAGACTAATGATCAGGGCTGGTAATTGCCATTGATATGGTCCGATCTGATGGCATTAGAGCATTTATAACTGCAGTGGACACAGGAGACTGTACTGTAAACCTAAGTAGTTTTATTTATTGCCAATTGTTCTGAAAAATCAGAATGAAACTGCCTCAAATCAGTATCCTAAATTGGTTATCATCTTCATTTTTTTTTACTTAGTTCTCTACCTACGTATGTAGTCAACGCTGTCTTCTTAACATAGGTGCTGAGGAAACGTGAATCAATGTCTGAAGCACTAGGACGCTGTAGTGATGAGTGTTATTGAAACACAGATAAGGAAATTAATCATTCTGACTCCAAATTGGGATTTAAATGGGGAGATAATGTTGAACAAGGCAGATAAAACAACATATCTGATAGCTGCTAATCGCATATGTTATTCATGTCCCAAGTGACACAGAGGTCTTGTAGAAAAATGCATTAGTGCATCGTTTCAGAATATCCGTGGAAAAGGAGGTGGCTTGTGTTGTACTTAGACAGCTTAATTCTGATGTCTCCTAACTGTGGATACAGTCTGAAGATGAAGGACTGAGATGCGCGGCTGCAGCAGCACAGAGCGTACAGCTGGCCCAGCCCAGGCATAAGGGCAGCTGCCAGCAGAGATGCAGCAGCACATGGCATATCACAGGCTTAGCAAGGGGAGGAGGAGAAAGCAGGAGGAAACAGATATTGTCAGCATACAGCCATGTCATCAAGGACTGCTATATGAAATGCCAGCTATTTCATTTTTTGCTGTATTTTCTTTGTGAGGAGTTTTATCTGCTGTAAATCAAATATTAGCATGTAGCTGAATTTGCCACAAGTCTTGGCTTTCCATCAGCACTGTTACTGACAGTTCTGTTGTTTCTGTTTGTATACGGGAGAAGAGTGTCTGCAAGCTGAAGCGTTCACTTGCAAATAGCCTATTAGGAATATAATGCTGATTTGTTTTCATACATTCAATTAATCACAAGAACAACGGAGGACAAATTAAATTTGTTTTTACTCTTATTGCATACAAGATAAAGAGTGCTTCAGAGATGAACTGTAAACTTGTTCTAATTAGTGCCCAAAAGCAGATCAATAATTCATCTGCATATATCGTCCTGAACTTTGCTAGTAATCGCAAATCGAATTAATGGCCACACAACACCAAATGAAAAGACTGAGTCCAGCATTTTTCCCTGGGAGATATGCACTATTTCACTACAGATGACACAGAGTCTCAATGGAGCCTACGCTGTTTATTCAGGCAACAGAAGCAAAATCGCACATAGTGGGATGTCAGGTTTCAAGCTGCTCCATGAACACTTTTTGTCCATGTAACAAGTCCACATCAAAAAAGTTTTTAAAAGAAAATTACCTCCTAACAAAAATTACCCAGAGTTCTTATTTTGGAAGTGACGGAGGTTTCCCAAAAGTCTTTGCATGCCGTAACTATACCCCACTGTTGATAGGGTTAACTTTCAATTATCAGCAATACGATTTTGTTAATAGATTTCATTGTCTTCTATGACATTTGGTTTGCAGCGCATTTTAGTGGTGACCTTTAATTCCCTTTCATTCATCTGGAGGCCGCTAGTCTGTCTCATTGCTTCTCGTACTTTCCTTTTCCTGCATGCCTTTTTGATTATATTATGTGGTCTTTCTAGGCGGAATCACATGAATTTGTGATTTCATCGCAGAAAAAGAAAGTCAATGTTGCTTGAATGGAAAGGAACAAGAAATGAAATAACAATCCCACAGAGAACAATTAAGTCATACTGCCAAGATGTTGCTGTTAATCAACTTACAGATGATTCATTACTTCATTTTTGTAACATAATTGATAGTGATAGATTGACAAGATTAGAGGAATCAATATCAAAAGAAAATAAGCATTTCCAAACGGGACCTCCAGGTTCGCCTGTTGATCTGAGCTTTTTTTCTGATGACATAATGCCTCCAGGTTATGTGTCATTTGTTATTATGTGGAATTCTTTTTTGTGTGGCACTGCTTTCACAGGTGGTAGAAATGCAGGTGTGTGTTAGGATGCACTGCCGAACTGATACTAGCCCCAGAGCACGTGGAACATCCTCTGCTTGGTGGACTCTATGTGGATGCAGGCACAGCATGATCAGGGCTCTTCCCTTTCCTAGCTCTCCTTGCTGTAAGGATGTGACTTCTCTTTGCTTCACATACTCTATACTTCATGCTAATTGATCAGGAGATTGCAGAAAGTTCAGCGATTGAAGGGTCTGAACACCTGCCTAGGATACGAGAGGCTTGTGTCTGATCAGCTGTATCAGCAGCTCAGCCATAATCAGGAACTGCTTTGGAGCTGATCTGCTTTTCCTGTGAGATCCTGAGAAGATAAAGTGGTTTATCTTCCTTGTGTCGAAGTCAATGTCTTCAAATCACATTGCCTCCATAAGGAGCAGAACTGGTTATTTTGATAGACAAGAGGTCCCAGTTCTCCAAAGTTTCACAGTCTGTCCATCAAAGCATCAGTTAGGGAACAGATCGTAAATCAGTGCCAGTTGCTAAACGTTAAAGAGATTTGATGAACATCAATGGTATTCCAAGTTCACAGCAATTATTTCAGCTTGTACATTTTCTGCTGAGCACTTTTTGTGTCCTCTTACATCGAATGAATGCGCAAGGACAAATAAACCACTCATGGCCCAGAGGATTTTATTCTAAATAGAAGATCATCAAGTAATTACATCTCGCAATATAAACAGTAAATGACGGTTGCAAGAAAGCTGTCATTGTATGAACATGTTTCTAGGCTAATAAAGATATTCGAAGACAAGGAAATAAATGAATTAGAAAATGCTTTTTTAAGCACATTCCCTTTGTTTTTGTCTGCGCTACATATGAATAAAAAAATATTCTCGTGTGAAATAACAGACCTAAAGAGATAATTCTGCTTTTCTACGTCTTCATTTCTGTGTTGAATGTGTTTAGTATACGAAAATGATTGTTTTATTTGACAAGAAGGGTGTATTGATTTATGAAAAAGTCAAATTTTGAGCTCCTCAGCATGACCCAGACCGTAGCTGAAAAAGAAAAAAGAGATCAAGCTTTAATTGGCTACGTGTGATTGAGACATAAGAACAGAAAGAAAAACCACTGAAATGATATCTTCTGGTATACAACTTTTGTTTAAAATACTTAACATCTTTAATTTTTATTGTATTTAGTTCTCAGGTTGCTTAAAATAAACTGAGATGTTTTTGGAGGATATATATAGACATAGCGTATGAACTAGCTCTGACTTTATAACTCAGAGTGAAGTGATTGTTTGTATTTTTATTATTGAGTGGCTTATGTCAACGGTGATTGGGGTTTGCATGTTCATTCAGTGTAGAGCGCAGCTGGCGTGTCAATGTCTGACCACAGTCCTATCCTATTCTTCATAGTTCCATCCTATTATTCACCATCACGTTACCAATCGAGAAAAAACTGTGGATCGTTGCCTTCATGATTCTTAAAGCAGAGTAGATGGCTGGGCTTCAACTTACAGTGCTACCATTTATGTTCTGTGTAAGGCTTGTATATGCAGACAAGCAAATGTCCAGAAATAGCATTTAATCTGTTGCTTTATCTATTCAGGGTAAACTGTTTGTGCTTTATTGATCTTGTAGGCAGACATAACTACATAGGAAAATACAATAGAGAAAAAAAGTTGAGGTTTGTTTGACTTTGTCAGTATTTGATACAATTTTAATTGCACAAAACATCTACAAATAAGAAAATAACTCTGTAAATTTCCAGATTAAAGCTGCAAGGAATTCTGTTGCTCGTTCTGGTGCTTACCTTGAAGAAAATTATCATAACCTCTTCATGAATTTATTTAGTTCATGGCCGTCTATGGCAATTATACTGTGTTGACACATCAAATTGATTATACAAGACAAACTCTAATTAAATGGCAGCCTTCCAATTTTAACAGTGCTATCCTTTATTTTTGGAATGCTTTCTTATGTGGTTCATTTTCTCCTTCCAATCGTGATTTTGCTTTTCTTGACATCTGTTTTTGGTATTATAGTGGCCTTTGATTTGCTGAACCTTCCAGGTGCTACTGCAGTGTGGAGAGAAAGAGCAGGGGCATCGTGCATGCATCAGGGTTCTTCTAGATGTTGCTTGTAGCACTCAAAAATATTTTTGAAAGTATGTGGATTTTTTGCCTCTCTCTTGATCCTTGCATATCCAGCCATCCACTTTCATTTTCTGAACATAAATTTAAACCAGGCACTGTGTGGACCCTAACACATTTTTACAGTGCATGTGATATTCATCTGCATGGCATAGAAATGTTAAGTCAAGCACTAAAACTGGCTTCCTAGCAACGTGGCTGATGCCCCATGCCTGTCAGTGTCCAAGAGGCATTCAGGTAATGCCATCAATAACATGCTGTACGTTTTGGTTAGCTCGGAAGTGGTCAGGAAGTTGGACTAGGAGATCCTTGTAGTGCACCTTCCAGCTGAACTTTTCTGTTCTACCCTACTCTACCCTTCACTACCCTTCACTACCCTTCTCTACCCTACCCTACTCTACCCTCCTCTATTCTACTCTACCCTACTCCACTCTACTCTACTCTGTTCAGCATTTCCTGCTAAGTATCATTTTTACAGTGCAAAAGGTAAGGCTAAACACAGGAAGCTTGAAAACTCTCACGGGAAGACTGCAACTGTTTGAATGACTGAAGGAAGTTCCATTCTTCAGGGAAAACTCTTCTTCATATTTCTTTTTCAATAGAGAACAATTACAGATGCTCTAAAGGAGAGCGTTCTGAATTCAAGGACATCCCTGAAATTGAGGAATGCTTTTAGGCCACTCATGCCTCTAGAAATGACGTGCAGCTTAATTATATCAGCTTAAGAATGTACTAAATACCAAGGACCAAGTTCCTGCATTGAGGTAAAAAAAATAACTGATTCGTCTACATTAGTGACTTGGAAAATGTAGCAGTGGTACAAGATAAGTGGTACAACACAAAGAGATTCCTGCCAATATCCCTGCTAATGTATTTTCAGGTCGGTTTTACAGCCCTGAAAAAGTTGGGTTGTTGTTCTGAAGTTCCCATAAGCTCTCAGACTTCAAGACCTTCTCAAAGAGAACATGGTCAACTAAGCTCCTTATGTACGGCAATTTTTTTGCTCCTTGGTGCTTACGTCCTTGCGTATTGTAGATGATAGAGGTTTTGAGAATAAACTAAGTGCTATTTTAATTTGCAGAGGGTATATTAGGATTTTGATCAAGTCAGAAGAAAGATGAAATGGTTCCATATGTAAAGATTTCTCTCTCATTATTGCTCCACATTTCCATATATTGTATACACGTATACACATTACATGAATGTGTATGTGCATATAAACCTAAGGTGGTTCACATTCAATTTTTAGTGAAGTTTTACAATTACATTCATGTTGTAACCATCTTTTTGTGTATTGTTGCTATTTTACTACTATAAAATATCTAATATTTGAAGTAAATTTCTTCCTGTTGCTGACTTGGTTAGCCACTTCATTTTGTTACGTTGCTAATGTAACACATAATCTCTGTGTCTTCTGAAAGAAAACTGGTACAGCAAACAAATTTGCACATATATAAATTCTATATTGAAAGCTCATAGTGTCACACTCAGAGCAGATCTGAAAGAATTTCTACTACTTACCATGAAGTGGGATCTTGCTAAACCAAATACTGCTGTACTGTTTGCCCATGTCAAACGCTCATCTCATTCGCTATTCCTTGTGCGCAGAACCTGCCATTTGATCTTCAGGGTACGAGCAACACCTCGTCATCAACTCCTTGTCAGTAGTACAAGGTAGCGTTACTCTTTATAATGCCTTGATCGCCAGTTCTGCAAAAAATCATTGCTTTTAGCTGCTGACCCCGGATAGCGCAAAGATCAAGAGCATCATTTGCTTGCATACATTTGTGAACAGACCCCATGCCCTTGTGCGATGATGCCCAGATGGAAGCAGTGTAAAGATATGCCAGTATTGAAAAGCTACTTGCAGTACAAATAAAGCTGATCATCTCTAACAGGAGGACTGGGGACAGTAACAGCAGCTTCCTGTATGCAGCTAAGAAAGCCTGCAGTAGGTTCAAGGATGAAAACTTGATTCAGTCCTGTAAACACACAGTGACGTATGAAACATAGCTCCTCCTGGATAAGAGAGGTCTCTCCGGAACAGCTCTCAGGAGGTGAAGCAGAGGTCCAGATCCTACTGAGGAGACAAACTAGAGGGAGGGAAGCCCAGGCTTGAGCAGAAAAGCTGCTGGGTCATGGGTGGAGGTGCTGGCCAGGATCCCAGAGGAGGCTGCTCAGTGATCTTAAGGCCTTTAAGTGCTCTCAAGGTCCTGATGTGTGTTCGAAACAACATTAGGACAGGATAGGGTGCAGGCAGAAGATGGTAATCAGCTTAGCCAACTTTTGATCATACCTTAGATACAGGATAGCACGGACTTATCCAGATAGTTAGGACTGTAGCTAGGGAGGGTGTCAATAGGATGGGGCCAGTCTGTTTTCTCTGGTGCCTGGCAACAGGACAAGAGGCAACAGGCTCAAACTGAAGCACAGGAGGTTCCATCTGCACATGAGAAATAACTTCTTCATTGTGAGGGTGACAGAGCACTGGAACAAGCTGCCTAGAGAGGCTGTGGATTCTCCTTCTCTGGAGATGTTCAAAACCTGCCTGGATGTGACCCTGGGCAATGTGCTCTATGTGATCCTGCTTGAAGCGAGCAGGTTGGACTAGATGATTTCCAGAGGTCCCTTCTGACTTCAACCAGTCTGTGATTCTCTGACTTCATCTTCTGCTTTTTTCTATTCGTGGCTGTCATAAGCAAAAGCTAGGAAATCTGGCAGCTCTTCTATAAGCTTACCCTGAACTTTATTTGCTGTAATTTCTAACTTACGTTTCATGTTCAATACCAAAGCTGCCTTTCTTATTGCTTCTCTTATGGGTAAATAGAAGCACACGCCTGTGTTCTTACTTTCTCATAGACAGGAGCCTGCCAGAGCTTAGAGTGTTGCTCAAAAGCTTATTTTGTATTGTCTTCTTATTCCTTACCCACAGCATTTAAGAAAATGAGAGAATGCAGCTTCATCTAAAGCGAAAATTGTAAGGATGGTATGTTCCTAGTGTTAAAATCCTTACCAAAGATGAATTTCTCAACGATCACTTTGTAACATCAGTTATCAAATGTTGTGTATATATATATAGATAGTATATATATGTATTAGTTATATATACAGTGTAACTCCTTATGTGGGCTTCAGTAGTTGTACATGTGAACACACAACACATTTCATTCTTTGCCATGCTTTGTGCTACAACAGGGTGAAAGAGTGCTAAGCAAATCTAGAATCACAAAATGAAACACATTATTCGGATCAGACTGGATGTACACTGAGGTACAATTAAAATATGTTTAAAACTTCCAGTGCAACAAAAAATATTCAAGCAAATAAATGCAGACAAAGTCATAAAATGGGCAAAAGAGGTTGCTGTTAAATAGTTAATCTAGACCAGCCTTCACACTCCTTCACAGCTTATCCTAAAAGGAACAGAGCATTTTATCTTTCAGAGGCAGCAACGAAGACTGTGATGTTATCTTTCTAACAGTACAGCTTTGAACTGTGACATTTATTCTGACTTCCACATTCATTCCTATGCTTAGCTTCATGCTGAAAGAGGTCTTCATTCCAATTTGCAGATATTCTTTTGTCACTGCAATTCAACCTTTACCTTGAGGCTTTCTTTTTTCCCCACAGGAAAGTGTTTTTATGAAATTGGGTCCATTGAATTTCATGATCACTTCTGAAAGCAAAGAGCATTTTATGATAGCTTAATCTCTGCAAGATAGAATATACGTTAGCAGAAGGGATCTTACCGATGTGGATACAAATATTTTAAAATTGATTGAGTAATAATATTGTATGACATTATTTGAGGGCATAAAGGTGAACATTTGAAGTATATTCTAACCCCATCTAAACTCAGATTTTCTAATTGTTTTGATGGAGCCTGGATTCTGCCCTCTTCTTCACTTAGAAAATTACTGATCGATAAATAAAAATGTGAGTAAAAAGTGCTTTGCTTTTGTTCAGCATAGTGAGTACAAGTACAGGGTATCAGATAGGGGAACAGAACAGAAATAGTTGACAGAACAAGACGATCAAGTGGCTGCGAACCCTGATTCACAGTTGGTGATTTGACTGAGAGAGTTCCAAAGGGGGAACACTGCATCGTACCAGTGCAGTGCACCTATAGAGCTAGTATTTGAACCTGAGTGTAAAATAGAAGCCTCTGGGCAGCAAGAGCGCAGTTCAGAACAGGCTTAAGAGGTATAGTTTAGCCATGCTATCTATAACTAGGAAGTGGTAAGGGAGAAGCATGAGCATATTTACTGAGAAGAAATAAAGGAGTTGAGATGAAGGGTCATGTCTCCTCAATTCTCCCTTTCCCTAAAATAGATCCAGCTGTTGCTACTTGTTTTCACTTAATCAACCTTTGCAAGGAACCACTTATTTTCTCCGTTTCCCTTCCTTCTTTCTCAGTCATGTTTCTGATGATTGCTTCCTGTATCCTTCCATGTGTAGGAGTCTGTGAAGAAAAAGCCTTAAAACCTGGCACGCTCCTCTTCCATCCTTATTCTGTTTTAAAGAGGAAGTAGAAGAGTCAAAGCAGAAGCAGACAGCTAGAAAGAGAACGCGGAGAATCTTATGAGCGGTTCAGCACTTGAAGTGAGGGGAAGAAGAAAATAAGCCATGTGTTTTCAGAAGACAGAAGAGCCAGGTAGTTACACGGATACGACACGAATATTTTTCATGAAAGCATTCCAAAAAAAAACATTGCACAACACCTTCCTCCATTCCTAGAAGCACTTTTCTGAGCAATCCAGTTAATACTTTTCCTCAGCCTTTCCATTCTATCAAGTAAAGCGCTTGTTGAGTTACCACGGAACAGTGCAGGGCTGAACAGTGCAGTGTATAGTGCCTGGATTAAAGTCTTTCCTTTGTTCTAAGTAATTAAAAGGTGTCAAGCTAATGAGGAAAAAAGATTACCTGTGCTTAATGAAAGGAAACTATTGAAATAATTCCTTAAGATAGAGAACCTGTGAGTCTGAAAATTAAGATTAATAGTTTTAATTTTCTTAATTAGTTTTCATTTTCCGAGCTGTCCTCTTGGTGTGATAAACACAGCAGTACTTTTAAAGCCCCTATTTATCCCAGTTGTGAATCTTCCTGGATGTTTCCATGACAACATCACTCTAGTCCATCAAAAGAATGAGCAGGAACCTGGTGAGTGCCTGACTCAGCATCTCGTGGCTAGTATCCTACTGGTGAGAAGCACGGGGTCTGTTGCTGCTCTAGCTGCTCTTTGTGGCCTTTTGTTCACTTTGATGCTTCTACTTTCTTCTGCTGGATTCGGGAGAATGACTGAGCAGGGACGATTGTTAGAAGAAGATGTTTTGAATGTAGGGTTTTTTTGCATTTCTCTGATTCCTGTAAGATGGACGGAAAGTATTATATTTCAGTCAAGGAGTTTTGTTGGGCGAGCAAGAAAGGAAACATATCCCAAGGGCAGCAGTCCGTGATAGCCTTCCATTTGCTGTAGAGAGTGCTAATCCACACCAGCCCTTAAGCTTATATGTTTTTCCCAGTTTGTGTCATTGGCTGGCAGACTGATCCTCCTGCTCTTTCCTCCCTTACACCGTCTCCAGGTATCCTTATGGGAGGAACAAGACCTAGTGGCAGGGGCCTGTCTCCCTCCGCTTCTGTGCTGAGGCTCAGGAGAGAGGAGGCAATGCAGGACACTTAGCTGAGATGTCAGGTATCATCTCCATGTCGATAGCAGGATTTGTTTTGCAGCGTGTAGAACTTGAGTCATCTATATTAAAGAGCATCTAAAAAAAATCACAAGAAACTACTACAGTCCTTTTTATATAAAAGGATAAATAGAGCATTTTATTAACACTTTTTGCAGCAACAAAAGTGACACAGTCCACATCTTTTTCATTAAACACAGCAAAAGCTATGGTCACATTTTACATCACTTTGAGGCACAAAGCAAAATATTTTTTTCTTAAGGTTAAGGTATGATTTGCATTAAAAAATAAATTAAAAGAAAGAAAGAAAAGGAGAAGAAACAATCCTCAAGTTGTATATTGCGGTAGCAGGGTTTCCAATCACTAGCACGATACAATGAGCAGACCAAGAATCCAGAATGGATTATTACATACAATAATAATCATTTGATTGAATTAGGAAATGGATCATTGTTGTCATTTTAGAGTATTAAGAAGTGGTCTGGTGTTGCTAACTTCAGTTTGGTTCAGTTTGGTTTAATCCCAACAACCTCAAATATATACAACAAGCTGAATGAAGGTTAATATATAGACTAGAAGATTATGCACTTTGTAATGCATTGCACTTATTGCTTGGTACACTAATGTTGCAGTCACTGTTGAGTTACGCTGAAAAGACAAGCGTGATGCTTGTTGGCTTCTTTCAACCCAACACTAGTTATTTGCCACTTTGGTTTATTGTGAGTTTATATTCAGTGTCCATTATTAATAGGTTTAATTGAAAGACAAATACATTTTTTTTATTTCAGGGATTTCTAAAATAGGAACATTTTCTATAGTTACAGTATTTTCAATAAACTTATATCTATGTATATAACTGTGGCACGATGTGTAAAAATATGAACGCTATTAAGGGAAGCATAAGGATTAAATTATTCTCTGTTACTTCTATTGGTTTCAAAATATTCTGAAAAACAAATACATCCTTTTTCATAGGGCTACTTGCTCATAGTAAATTTCTCTTTGGAATTTTTCTATAAGACTATATCCTTTACCAGTTTATATTGTGTTATTTTTTTCTCTTTAAAGACACGGGTACAAAGTTGGAACATACTGCAAAGGAAAGAATAATAAAGCTTGGTTTTTGATAAAAGAGATTTGACAGTCTGCACGAGTAGTCAGACTTAGCATTATATTTTTTGTATCAGTTGATAAATGCAGGGAAGAACATGACAAGGCCTATAATTTCATAAGAATCTGTGCAGAATAGAAATAAGAATTTGTGCCCAAACATTCAGTATAAAACTCCTAAATAATTCCATTATTCATCACAGAGTAGCCTGCAGCATGTAATCACAATAAACATACAATATGCCCTATATGTTCTTTTAGGCTTGATACAATTACCATTAAAGGAACTGGATCAATCCCCTGTAAATGCCTAGGACTCAACCTTTCTCCTTCAAGAAAGTTCTCGTCTTAGACGAAACATACAATTCCTACATTGCACTGAGTAAACGCGTGTATTTAACACAATCTCTTTCAATACAGTGTAACAAATATATAAGTGCATTTTTAATGATCAAGTCGTTTTGGCTTTCTAAAAAGAGCATTAGATGTGCCAACTCGGTTGCTTAGTTGTGCTTTACTCTGTATTTATGAGTTTTAGCTCTTGTATACTGTAAGTATCTAATTGCCCCTATAGTTTTGACCAGTAAACCCTTAAAACTCTAATGTTTATTGAACAAATATAACCTAATGAAAGTGATGACATGTCACAACTCATACAGATTGCACTTTAATGGATTTTTTTTTTACAGTAAGACCTTCCTGTTTGATATGTGTTTACGTTTATACCACATTTTATTTCTGTGTGCAAACAATCACAATGAATTTAATCACAAGCACTACAAAATATACCCAATATTTAGGTTTGTTATGAATAATCTCCTTCCTTGTAGGTGTATGAGTCTTGTACTTCCTGTTGTACAAATTCCTCTTTTTTCTCCCATCCATTAGGCCAGCCACCGTTGACCTGGGTTGTAGCACCATACGACTTGGTGGTACCATAATTTACATAATTCTGAGTAATGTCCCCTGTCTCTTCAGCTAGTTCGTCTTCATGAATGAAGCCGCATTTCTCTTCGCTTGTCTGTTCAGGGTCTGCCCAGGGCTGTTTCTCTCCTGAAGCAAATATGCCATAGAATATAACACCTCCATAGTGAACTAAAGCAGCGATGAGGAAGACATACTGCCACTCTTCACGTGTCTGTAAGGAAGAAATTTGCTAGATCAGACCAGTGCATACGCTTTCTCTAACTCATCTGAGCTGAAAGGTTTAAATAAGCAGTTGAGGCCGTGATGGCAAGACTAAAATATTTACATGTCCAATTTCCAATTACTTACATACATCTTCCTCTGAAAATTGCTATTCATCAGCCTACAAAAGCATTGACATCATGAGCATATAGTGAATGAAGCATGCTTCAAATTTGCCGGTTCCTGGATGCTCTCTCCTAGCGCTCTCAGTCGGTAACACAGATATTATGGGCAAGTTGTGTAATGAAAAGATCTTTTTCTTGAAATGAATTGTGTTAAACTGGAAGATTTGAAAACTGCATTGCCACTTACCTTGTTCTTTGTCATTGCTCCAACAATTATAGGGCATACCATTCCAGACAAGGTCCCGACTCCATTAGAAATCCCCATTAATATGCTGGCATACCTTGGGGCAATGTCTAAATGGTTGACATTGAATCCTGCAATGCAAACATCAGCAAACATTCGTACCATAACCAGAGCAATACTACAGTTCTGAAAAGCAACGTAAAGTAATTCACTTGGCAATTTTACTTTGATGCATTTCGGCTATTTATTGGCATTTATTTTTCTCTAAAAGGCTTACAATACTTAAACATTCTTATGGTTTCTCATTTTCTTTAAAAAAAATATCATAAAAGGATACCAAATATATTTTTCTTCCCCAAACTGACGTTCTTAAGAATATCCCAATAGTAATTGTTTAGATAAACCAGAAGATATTTAGATAGGGATAAAGTCTGTGTTTTCAGACTGCCCTTCGTGAGCTTTTCACATTCTCAGTAACATGTTATTTCTTCTTCCAACTTGTGCTACTTCCTTTTACTATTGCCCACGTTTTTCTTTCACACTGACTAGCAGAAGGGAGTTCCTTCCTGTTCTTGATTGGAAGAATAAAGGGAGTAAAAAGAGGCTCTCTATAAATGATATATAATCGTGCTTACAATCTTTGATTGTTTCCTTGCATTATCAATACCTCCATCTTGTTCAAATGTCTACAGTAACTATTTAAAATATCTTGCAAAACCTCCTGGTTCTATGTCAAGTGACTGAAGTGGTCGTCCCCAGAATAAGCGCTTCAGTAAGTGAAAGCAGAAGCTAGTTCATTGGATATGACAAGATAACCAAAAGAGAAAAGGCAGGTGTTAATACATGGATAGCTGTTAGAAAATAAGACACTCTTCATGTTTTATGAGAAAGTATTGAATAATACGCAGAGGAAAAAGTGATAGAAGGTCAAAATCCAAACAAAGACATATACTTAGGCATTTGTGCATAGTATCAATCCATTTGTGTTATATGTTTAATTTTGAGAAAATCCCAGGGTGAACGTGAGCGCCTCACGAAAAACAAAATGTAATTTGCTGCACTGCATATGGAAAAGATTGATTATTTGAACAAAAAGCCAACAATATAAAAGACATGATATTGATTGTAGGTTGTAGTGATCACAAACAATACCTGGAATTCAGAGATCTGTTTTAAATTATTGTCAATGAATAAAAACCAAATGAAGTGTTCTGTCTCTTAAGGTAAAATAATTTATTAAGAACGGCAGTATAATCTTACCAGATATGGCGAATCCACTAAAGCCTACAGCAAGCACTAGGAATGAAATAGCCACTCCTTTACTGTGAGAATATCCCACCACAAGAAGAAGAGTTGCTTCCATACCAAAACCTTGGGAAATTGTAAAGAAAACCAGGCATCAGATTTAGTACCTCCTCCAGTATCACACACTTTAGGTTGTGGTAATGTTTCATAAGAGGCAGATGCAAAACGTTACCCCGGAGTGGAATATAACCAGGCATTTCTTTCCTCCCTGAAAAGCACATGTTCTCGCTTATGTCCGATAATCCATATTTTATTGTTTGTGTGCCTATTGTTACTTCCTGCCAGTTTTAAACTCGGAATAAAACCTGTAATTAGGCTGGGACTAATGGGAGTGTATGCTCAGCCTGCGATGAGCTTTAAAGCTCTCATCACTGCCACGATTCAGCTTGTGTAAGTTTAGCTTCTGAGAGATTAGCTCTGGAATCTGGGCTCTCCTAGTGTAAAGGGTGTTCACGTGAGTATCTAAGACTCACTTAGAAGCTACTTGTAAGCAGATTAACCCAACAGAGCTCACCTTCTCCTGTAATAGTCTAAATGCTTTTAGAAGTATCAAACGTGTCTTTTGAAATTGGGCATAGGAACAAATGCATTTATTTCAATTTATTAACCACATCTACAACACAAAAAACTAAGTGTTGCATTGTATGTGTGTAAAACCGTGCAATTTGTTTAACGTGCGCAGCACACTGCGTGGCTATTAAATCTATACAAGTAACTTTTCTTATAAGTTAGGAAGCCTTACCTCCACAATTCATTATCTTTCTCACGGTGGTGGTGGAAAGAATCTGTTTGCTTCTTAAGAAGTCTGCAATTTGTCCCCCAATAGGAACAATAATTGTCATCACCAAATGTGGCACAGCAGATAAGATACCCACCTAAAATAACGGTGAGAAATAACAGAATGCAAACAGCAAGAAAACGGTCATTTTTCATTTTCACAACCATTCAGACATTACGTAATTGTTTCTCTTCAATTTCAGATGTTTTCAAACTAAGAATTTATTAAACTTGGTTTATTAAACGAGTAAAACTAGCGATCATAAGTTGTCATTGTGTTTCCCAAAGGGCAGACGGGTTTTTAAGAACATCCAGTGCCTTGACGCTTCATGTTTGTAAATTGTTTTCATCGTTTAGATTTAAACCAATGGCTTTTTTTTTTCCCCAACTTTATAGCCTTTCCTTTTCAGAAAATTTATGATCAAATACGTCTGGCCAAATTGCTGCATTTCTTTTGCTGGCGGGCTTGGCACAGCATTGCCCAGCAAACCGAACTCATCCAGACGTGTGAGGTCTGCAAAAGATTCCCTGTGGATCACCCTCACATGTATAGTGCCCATTTTCCTTTGAGTTTTGAGCATCTTATATGCTGCAAGTTCCATCTGGGCACAGGACCTGCCTGAGAAAATCTGCTCATAGTGAAAGATAATATACTAAATATCCGTTGGTGATATACAAAATGATCTGCATATTAGCAAACTAAAACACGGTCAGTCCTGATGGCTGTAGTGAATTACATCAGCGTGCAGAGCAGACACATTCCATGGGAGTGGAAAGAAAATAAGTTCTCTTTGCGCTTTCACTGAAGTTGTGAAATAGTGTATTTCATTTACAGTGGCAATTAAGTTATGATAGCTAGCTTCATGCTAATAGCTCCCAACAAGCCAGCTATTAACTATGAGGCAACCCTGATATTGGAATTACTACTGTGGGGTGCTCCTGAGTAAATGATAACTATTCCTTCACGAGCATCTGTCTACAGCAGATGAAGAGATGAAAACTATTTTTTCTGCCATTGTTTGCAAAGCTCCACGTTTCTTTGAATATGCTCTAAGAGAAGTCTTCTAGAACAAAACGGCCAGATTATTTCTATGTGATGTGACCATTCTTACAACATGCATGACTGATAATGTTTCAAATGTAGCAAAGCTCCTTAAAGGAGCTCCAGCTACATTTAAAATTTCACTGTATACAATTCTGAAGAGTCAGTAGGCTGCCCTAAAGACTCCAGTACCTAAACTACTGGATTTGTTGCTTTATCTATTAACATGCAACACAAATGCATTTACGTTTATCATTGAACATAATGATTTGGGACTGAAATCCCCAATAATTTATTTTCCATCCTGATGGAATTATTATGAATCATTTACGCTTTTACTTTGAGCTTTGGGTGTAGTGCAACATACAGGAAATGATCTTCAAAGCGACACACCAGTTCCATCCAATTCCACTCTCTGAAGATCAGGATATTATCATTCTGACCCTCTTTTTAAAGGTGGATTTTTTTGTTATGTTAGAGCGGGCTTACAGGTTTAGCTCAGAGGGCCAGATTGTGAGAAATTAATTTTGATTCTGAAGCCCACTTTAAATGCGAGCTGGCTTTACATAATTTTGACAATACCCCGTATTACTGCAACACTTTGGTAGTTACTTAGAACACAGTAATTACCACGTGTAGCAGAAATGCTAAGTCATGACTTGAACCAGTGATTGAGCACCTGGTGGGAAGACAGGACCAACCCAGGGGAGCTCAGGTGCATGCAGTGCAATGCACCTGAATGCCTGGAAGGGGTGGAGCCAGGATACACCCCTTCCCAGACTTCATTTATGGGTTGGCAGTGGAGGTAAGGATGTCTTGCTGGACATCCCTGTGTATCTGAGGCCTTCTGGAGGTAAGTGTCTTCTTTCCTATTTCTGTGCCTATGCCTGTTGCATTTGAGCAAATCCTCACTTACTGCAGTCTGGGGCTTTGTTTGTCTGCTGTCATTGCTGTGCTTTCCATTGTGTTACACCACTATATCACAGTTTAGAGTGGCTTGGTACCTCTGAGAATATCAAAAGGATGTGAATACCTGAAATGCACAAGTCCTTATCCCTTTCAGAAGGGGGAAATCTGTATTGGAAGAAAGCTTATTATATCCTCATGAGGTTTGTTAGTTTACGCCCCTTTAGGGGGGCTCATGAGAAATTCATTCAAATTACGTGGAACATTGGATCATCCCTAGGTCTCATGTTTTCCTGTCAACTATTTCTCTTCCTAAGTAAAAGAAAGGATGCAGCTCTCCCCACATTAAAGGGAAGTGTAGAAAGGTGATAGGCTGGCAGGGACCTCAAGTCCTAATGCCCTGATAAAGCAGGTTGCCCAGGTAGGTGTCCAGATGGGTCTTGAGTATCTCTGTAGAAGATAAAGAAGGCAGAATGCAGCAGTTCTTGTGCACATTTGTGTGGAACTTCTGATGTTCCAGTTTCTGGCTATTGCTCTTTTTCCTATCGCTACACACCACTGAAAATATTCTGGTCTTGTCCAATTGCCTCTTACGCTTTAGGTGTTTATAAACATCGATCAGATCCCCTCTCGGTCTTCTCTAGGCTGAACAGACCCAGGTCTGTCAGCTTTTCCTCCTATGGGAGATGCTCCAGGCTCTTTGCTATTGCTGTTATTACACATGTAGCTGCTGCTAAATGGACCAGTAATCAGGAAGGATAAAATCTGAAACCTACAGAGAAAAACCACATGAAAATGCAGAACACTTGTATTTCCTTCTCCCTGTAAGTACCACAAATGTGACTCTGATTCTTGCTTAGCAGAGCTAAAATTTTTAGCTTATTCATACATACCTTGCTTATTTCAAATCCAAACACTTCCTCAAAGTAAGCAGGCTGACTAATAAGCAACAAGTAGAAAGTCCAGCTTCTACAGAAGTTTGCGACAATTATTGCATAGACTGGCATAGATGTAAAAAACTTTCTCCATGGAGTTTTGTATTTCTGAAACATAAAAAGGGGGATACAGTCAACATTTTGGTCAATAGCAAGTATCTGTCCTGCCTTCTCCTATTCCTACTTTTTTCCTATTTTCTAGCAAGTTAATATGTGCACAATTCTATGTACGTGAATTCCAATGACTTTAATTGTCCTAAAGTGCATGCATCCACATTTGGATGCTTAAAATTTAATATAAAGACATAAAAATTACACAATACACAAGTGGAGAAACTCAGTGATCCTTATCTGTACCACAGAACCCAGTTACAGATGCTGTTAGCTCTATACTGTAAACGTAAATACACAATGCCCAAAATAATGTCTCTTTGAAAGAAATCTGAATCTAAGGCAACAGTCACTTTTACGCTGCAAGCACGTAATTTCATCCACGTTTATTTTTATCATGTATTTTAGTATTTTAGAGCTCCATCCCTGAAATCTGACTTTAGTTTCTACCAAGTCTCAGCTGAAGCTGTTTGGTCGATATATTTTGCTTTGTTTTATGACATTTTAAAACGAATTGTGTAGTGAAAAAAAGATGACAGATGGGCAGAACTACAGTCCTGCTGAGTCCTAGCGCGTCTCTGTGGGCTCAGGGTTCTGCCCATCTGTGTTGATCCAAGTGCAGGATCCAGATCCCAATGAGGGTCTGAAAATTCCCTGAATACTGAATTTTCTTCAAACAAGTCCAGCTCTGTGGATGGACATATGCCATAATTTGTATACGTATCAACTTACATTTAAGTGAGAGCTTGGAGAGCATTTCGGATTAAGTATTTTAGAAGCAACTAAACAATTGACATAAACTAATCACTTCCAAAAATGTTTAACGAAGAGCAATAATAATGAAAGCAGAAATATTCAAATTCTGTTAGAATTATTATGACATCCTTTGAAATATCTCATTTCAGGCAAGATTTTCAAAAGCACTTAGGGTGTATAAAAAACATGAACACTGCTAAATACTATTAAATGTCAACTGAGAAACTACCTCGAATATTTTAAGATGTCAGCTGTATAAGATAATATTGATAAGAAATACTGACAGTATTTCCAATTCCCTATTTAATCTAGATTAAAGTTTTTTACTTTGAGGAAATTCCTGAGGCTGATAGTATGTCTTCAGCAGTTACCACTGTAATGGGGATGTTCTTAGGAATCTACCAGCGTGTTCTATTTCAACTGGCAGTCTTTCTTGAAATGCAAATAGAGGAGGCAGGATTTACTTTTTCTGATGTCCTGAGGTCCTCAAGGTGGTGCTTTTCCTCTAGTTTACTTTTAAGAAGATGAGAACAGTTCAGAAGGGATAAATAGGAAGGAAGTGAACCACTTGAACTCGAGTCTCAATAAGCCTTCAATTCCAAAGGTAATCCTAGCTTTAGCTCTAGCTCTTTTTTAAAACATGTTTTGGAGTAGAGGAAGACCAGGCAGGAATTTCATGCCTGATCCTCTAGCACTTCTGTTCTTTTCATGCAGAAGCACTATCCACCAAGAAACCCTTCAGCAGATTTTGGGTCTTCCCCTGTCCCCTCTAGAAGTGTTCAATTGTTTTCTGTCTTAAAATATCCAGCATGCTACTTTCACGTTGATTCATTTTGGTTTTGTTTGGTTTTTATTGCTCCTGTCTCATAGGACATAAGTGCACGAATAATTTTCTTACTTCCATTGCACCTAGTAGGTTGGCACTCTCTCCAATGCTTTCTTCTATGTATCGCCTTTCTTCATCTGTGATCGTAGGATGCTTTGCAGGACTCTCATACGAAACCAAAAGCCAAAACATGTACCAGACTATGCCAAAGCTCCCTTTGGAATGGAAAGAAAGGCTTTCAAAAGAAATGCATAGTGAAGTAGCGAAACAGAAGATCTGTGGATAATTTTAACAAATTTAAATGGCAAATGTTGTTACTGCTTCTCTACCACATCATTCTAACAGAGACAAATCCTGCAAAAAACGTAAAATGTGTGCAGAGCTGTACCTGTTTTATTTACAGAGTGGCTTCACTGTATGTGAATGTCATTTATATTCTAACATTAATTTGCACTACACGATGAAACAGCTCCCATTTCATATTACATGTAAATGATGGTCCATTCTGCTTTAAACCACTATTGTTTGATTACTGCAAAGGACAAGATTGTGGCACTGTTTTCAACATAGTCACGTACCTCCTGAGTAGTTTAATAATTTTCTGTGACGTTTCCCCTTAGTTCACATCAATTTACACTGCAGATTGAACACCTTTGGGCCATTTTTTTTTTTCTATCAATCAGTGTAATTTAATGAAGCAGAACTACTGTGAGCAGAGGGATGTATTCTTAACTTACGGTTCAGTAGATGTGATGTTACCTCTGAGATTCTATAGATTTGCATAGCAGGTTGCACTACTACTAGAAGCGATGAAGATATTTCCTTTCGCATTTGATAATGTTGCTGTCCCTTAAATTCAGTTATTTCCTCTTTCTCAAGGCTGTGTTTTTGGGTTATGGAGACACTTTTTTTTGGGAGGGTACCTATTAATGTTAGCTTTTACATCTCTACGTGGGATAGAGTAAGGTCATACAGTACTGGAATGAGATGAGAAGTGCATACCATACACATAGAACACCGAAGACCACCCCGTATATTGCACTAGGATCCCAGCTAAAGGCATTGCAATAACAGCTCCTGCATAGGAACCTACGAAACAAGATGCGTATGGATGAAAAGGGGGAAAAACTCAGTCTGAAAGTAATTTTAGATTACAAATGAAAGAAGGACAAAAATGGAAAGTTACTTACCACAAAAGGAAGTGGTTGCTAACCTACTTCTTTCTAATGGGGGGGCCCACTTGCTCCAAATACCGTGGCAGGCAGGGTAGGTGACCCCCTGGGGAATGGGTGTGCCACAAGTTAGCTGATGTTGATCAGTCAGGCAGTTCATTTTTTTTGCATTCATTTTTGTTTAACACTGCTACAAACGAGGTGCTGAGAACTCTTTACATTTCTATAGCAAAGTCTGAGCGCAGCCACAGAAAAACTTCAATTTCTATTAAAGTTGCAATGGGTTTTGTTCGTTACTCTTGATTCATTTCGGAGGACTAATGGTACAGATATAAAATATAATTATTCTTTTTTGCTCTGTCTCCCAGCTTCCAGTACAGAATAACGAAGAATTAAAAAGAAAGATACTTGCGAGTTTAGATTCAGAATCAAAGGAGGGATGAAAATACAGACTCTCCAGTGTCTTTCTAATGCTGGGCTCAGTTCTGCAACCCATAGTTTTGTGGCCTTCCAACATTTCAAACATAACTTAGAGAATAGAATTTCCTTTTCCATTACTCAAAAACAATCAAGTAAGATCAGTAGGAGCTTAAAAATGTAATGTCAGAAGATACTCACTGTATTTAATGAACCTTTTTGAGCACTTAAAGAATTGGGTGGTGTTTGCTGCTTTAACTTAAAAGGAGTTACGTTTTGTCTTTCTTCGAAACCACCCTTTAACTCATAATAGAAAAACTATAAGGAACTCGTGGCATCTTAGTGTTCAAGTTTTAGAAGACATAATATGAAATATGCTGTATTTTTTCCCAAAATTCATGCTTCAGAATAACTATGATGACTGAATAATTATACACAGCCACTTTTTTCTTAATTTGATATTATGTTCCCTCTGTAGTAGGGCATAAAAAAGTGTTGAGCTTATCACTCTCATGTTACAAAAAGCTCTTCAAATACATTCTTATGTTTCCAAAGATTTTATAACCAATCTAGTATTGACTTCAGTCTTTGTTAACTTAAAAATGAAGCGATGTAATCTTAAGGCTGTCATGATGTATTGCAATCCTTCTTCAAACAGTACTGCTTGAGCTGCCTTGCGTTTACCGTTCCTTTAAGCAGTACCACAGAAATTAGTGATGAAAGAGCTATTTTATTTCATAGTTAAGCACTTGCTTCTGTTCCTCTCCTCCTTGTGGTCAAGCACAACTGTATCCATGCAAAGCACTTTTCAGTGTTTACGCACACAGCTGAAGAACTTGAGTGCCAGTCCTCTAACTTTCAGGCACATTCTGCACCTTCTTTTTGAGTCTCAGTAAACAATAAAGTGCATAAAATAGAATGAGCTTGCACAGCTCTTAGGAAGAAAGAGGCAGGAATCTCGTGCCTGAAGTCCAAAACAAACCAATTTAGAAGACAAGCTCATTCTTTTCCCCTCTACAATCACCTCTAATTCATTTCATCAGGAATATGGTCAGAGAAGCTATGAGAGAAGCTTCATTCATTATTATAGATTTAGTCTGCAATGCCGGACAGCAAATAACTGCTGAGAATGGCAGCAGCACGAGGCCTGTGCAGAACAGGGTTTCAATGAAACATCAGTGTTAATTCTTGCTGGCTTCTCAGCAAGGGAGAACTTTGCTGTGTAATTTTATATGTATAGTAAAATCAAATTGCTGTAATGGTAACTTACTGTGCTAAAAATCAGGAGTAAATTGGGAACTTTTTTTCTCATAAAAGGAGATGATTCCTGGTTAAAAGCTAACAGACATTTGCCAGTAATTTTATTTTTCCATACCTCTACGAGGCCCTGCAGGATCCTGACAAAGATGACACACCCGTAATGCACCCTGGCTGCAGATGGTATCAACATGTTGAGGGAGGATGTCAGCAGTATAGCAGCACCAAATACTCTGCAAGGGTAGGAAAAAAAAAGTGTAAAGGAAGCAATTTCAGTAATGTTCCAGTAGATTTATTCCACAGATGTTCACATATCAATATAGATAAGTTTAACTGTATGGTATGTATGTAGGGAATATGCTAACTGCTGGACTGGATCAGCATCTACTTTCATTTAGTGTTGCGATCTGTGTGATAAGACTCTGACCAGGCACAGATGCGTCTATTTCGCCTAATGTCTTGAGTAAATACATCTTGTGCAATCCTGCCTATATTGTACTGTCCCTATATAGATCCGCTCTTTCTTTTCCCTATTTTTTGCCTTTCTTTCGCACAAATCTGATTCACATCTCTAATATCTGGAGAAAATAGCAAAACATCTGGAGTTTTAATGTCTAAAACAGGTAGCTGGGCAAGAATGAAACTCTTACCAGTGCTCTAATTATAAGGAAGTGGCAATCTGCATTCACTGCTTTTAAGGCAGAAGAGAATCCACTGCTATGAATACTAAAGCAGCAGGAAGAATTTCGGTTACTATGTTCTTAAACACAAGAGCACTTCCTGTAGAAAATGGATTATCCTTTCTTCTAGGGGCCACTTACTGACAAGTTTTGACTCCGATAGCTTCCCAACTATTGCTTTATTTAAAGTGTATTAAGGAGTCTAATAATAACATGATAGTTCATGGTCCACTTCTAACTGCTCATTTTCTTTTTACAAAGTCATGTCATGCTAAGAAAAATCCTGGAGATATATTAACGTAGGACATCATGGTATCTGATGTGGAATTGATTTGACAGAGCCCTTTAACTTTAGCATATGTTCTTTAGAATGTTTAGAAATGTTTAGAATATGTTCAGTGCCATAAGTTAGTGAGAAACGGACCTTAGGTTAAAGAAGGAAGAAGCTGTGATAAGAGGAAAACTCTTCTAGGATATGTTTGGTTTTTTTTGTATCATCTGCTTAAAATTACAGCCTGATGCAAACCTTTAAATAGCAAGTTGAGTACGTTCCACTTCCCAAGTTTGACAAATAAGAAATGGCAGCTGTACAGAGAAATACTGCTTGGCACTTAGAGGAAGCTTCTTTAAACAGCTTTAAACCTGGTCCCTTCACTGTGTTCCCTGCACTCCACGTCTTGTGGCAGACATGACCTAGCTCTGTGTGCAGCTTCTTTCTACCTTTGTTTGGCAGCATGAGCAATGCACTTGCTGGGACTGACTGGCGTATGTGTTTGTGTCAACGGGTTTGGTCTGATTTTGGTCTTTACTGTTAATTTCTGTATGTGTAAGTTCTTTCATAGCTTTGTGGCAGTGCGTAGACTTGCTGGAGCAGATTCTTAGCCAGTGTGAATCAGTGCAACACTTAAGTCGCTGTTCCTGTTAAAATTCTGCTAAGACAGAGAGAATATAAAAGTTGCATCTCTTTATAAGGATGAGATCTTCAAAACTATGTTATATAACTGTTTCTTCAAGGAAATTCAGTCTAGTTTTTCGATTCTGTGTCTGGAATCAGCTTCTGTTTGCCCCAGTTGAAAGCTGCGTTTCCCAGAATTGCTTTGTTCTCCTGCTCACTAATGAGATGCTGTTTCCTTGAATCTGTTCCTTCCCAAAAGTAAAAATGCAGTTCAGAGAATGATCTGAGGTGTACGTCTTCCGAATGAAGATCTTGCCTGTATTTAAGCACACAAGTACTAGTGAGCATTCAGTTACACTGAGCGGCGGATAATAAAAGAACTCAACGTTACTCGAGTGCCAGTCCTCTCTCAGAGCCGTGCTTTATCAAAATCTTTCTCAAAAACAGATCCAAATTTTTTTTTCCCCAATACGTATGGAATTGAGGTTAGAATGGATTAGAGTTAAATTGTGATTCTTGTCAGGAATGACTATTTTCTTGTACATCTTCTTTCATTTGGTTTGCATTTCTTTGCGTTTCTCCATACGCTTTGGTAAATAACATCAGTCTTTTCCCATGTGATATGCTTCTGCTTTCTTTCTTTTGGTACAAATTTCCTGTTTATTGTTTTAAATATCTCAGCTAACTACACTGATAATGATTTATATCAAGTAAGAATGCATTTCTAAGGAATTTTACACACCAAACCCCAAAATTTTGTTGTATTTTTTCAGCGCTTACCATTTTGTTCCATTTATTAAGGTACTGATCTTATGATTTGTTTGTTTTCTCCTCATCCTAACTACTCAGGCGTTCATCTGCATAATCTGTCTGATCTTTTTTATCAGATTTATGTGTATGTTAAGCCATGTTTTTTTCTGTAGGATCCCCACGTTTCCGTAACAAACTGACATGTGGTGTTCCATGATTGTACTTATTGCAATTGAAATGATTTTCTTTGGAATGAGACTTTAGCCTCCAATGGGACAGATATTCCTTTCTATCCAACGCTGCACTGCTTTTTTTATACGTGTGTGTGTGTTTGTCCTCTTAATATTCTGATATCTTGAACGGATCAACATGACCCTCACTGAATACACAATCTTAACCTGTCATGCCCTCCTGCACATTTCTTTAGCCACAGCTTCTGCAGCAACGTGGGCTTGTGCTGAAGGCTTTGGATCTCAAGCACAAATCCCACCAGAGTTCAACATTTCTCAGGGAGGGAGCCAGATCCTGCTGTACTGTGTTGAGACCAGCCTAGGAATAGCAAGTAGCTGTGCTGTTGTGTTTTCATTCAGAGGTGTCCATAAACACTCATTTCATGCGGGGCATACTCCAAAAACCACAAAGCATATCTAAATTCCATGGCACAAATGAAGAGCTTTAGTACATTTAAGGTAAAATCTGGAATAAACTGCAGCGTGCCACAGTGAGGGAGCAGGAAAGGCCGATGACAATACCATTATTGTCAGCCTTGGCATTAGGAGGGGACTAAACTGCAGTGATATCCCATCAGCAGTCCTTAGATATGAGGGAAAATTCCTTTCTGACCCCAAAACAGCAACTGGTTTAAATATATATAGAAGAATTTAACTGTACACAGAGGACAAATTAATAAACATGGTAGCAGTATGACAGGGAGTAGGGAAAAATGTAAATCCTAGCCCTCAAAAGTGACTAGAAGCCTTGAAAGAAAGAATTATGCTTTGCTTATCTATTTCCATTTCTAGACTCAGTAGAATCAGTCCCAGAAGACAGGGTCTAACACTGAACCTCAGTGTTTTACTGACAGTGGCATTACACGAAGGTTGTGAGCTGAGACTTAGTCCTCCTGTAATACAAGTAGTAATAATAGCAAAATCATATTTGACTAAGAGACATTTGGGATGGGAACAGAGGAAGGAAATGACTCTGACAAGTCAGGAAAAATGCTTAGAATGGAATGAAGTTACAGGAAGAATTAATCTTTTTCGGTTTCCAAGCCAGTTGGCTCAGTTTCCTCTTTGGGGACAAACCGAAGAGAAAGAAATGCATTTATTTTCCTCTCTGGATTTCTAATCTCTGTGAAGCCTTGCTATTCGCATCTGCTTTTTTCATGCAATTCATATTACATGAGCACTCTGCATGGAAGCGCATTATAGATTTTGTTACTTGGTTGAAAGAAGTGTCAGCTTATAAAGTGAACTGAGAACAGTGGGAATACAGATGCCTGCCAAATGCTGAACACCAGATGGGTGACATATTGGGTTACGCATATGATATCTGAAAGTAAGGAGTCCTGGTTGGAAGCATCCTTTTACCCCAAGGACTGGGAGTGAAAATTGCTCCAATGACTCCGTAAACCTGAAACTCCTTTCCCATGTGCATGGTGGAACTCAATTCCCCAGCTGTTGGAATCCAGTGCATTTCATTGGTGTCATTCTTTAATGTCATTGAAGATTTACATTTATCTACGTCTCTTTATTCGCAGATAATTGTGGTCTAATTTCATTAAAAATAAACTGTTAGGGGAACTAATATGTCAAATCTAAAGCATATGGAGTACCTTAACTAAAGTTCATTGTTTAAAAAAAGGAAGAACTGATAACTGTGTAAGTTCAAAACAGTAATTTTAGCTATTTATTTCAAGTTAAAAAATGCTTTAGGATGCTTAAATATATGCAGTATGAATGGGTTATGAATGTCATATCATTGAAATCCAAAATAATTAAAGAGTAGTAACTGCTGGTCACCTAAGACTACAAGACAAGATGATTTATACTTTAATGGAATGAAATTGGGAGCTATGAATGCGTGGGTGTCACATCAGTTTTCATTATAAACTAAACAAGTTTTCAATGACTTTAATAGAAGGATCATTAAGAACAGTAACTGAAGATTTTTCACCTCCATAAAGCCATTGATCATCATTGCACTTAAAGCCTCTCTATGGAATAAGAAGGCTTCTTTTTTTTTCTGCCATGATTTCCTAGGGAATCTTGAAGAAGAAGCACAACATTCCATACTACGACAGTAAATTAAGTCAGTTGTTCTGATTGAAAAGAGGAACCTAAGGAAAATAAAGCCCATATTCATTTTTTGTGGTGCAAAACCTTTGCACTTCACAATTGTACAGTAATACTGATCACGTTATAGAGACTTTATTTTGATTTGGTAAATGATTTGTATTGAACATTTTATATAAAATATGTATCTTCTCTCTTTTAATGCTCTCTGAACTTTTTTAGTGGTTCAATTCATTGCTTTCAGCACCTTGAGAATATTTCTTTGCATGGGTATGCACAGGACGGTGCCTTTTTTGTCGTCATTGTGGAAGAGTTGCTATGATCACCAATATTTAATGACTCTTCATTGACATGAATGCTTTCCCAATTTTTTCCCACAGTCCTACAACAACCAAGCCAGTATTAGCTGAGCATATAAGAAACTCTTCATACAAAATCCAATATTTGGCCACAAATAAGTGTAAAACATTTTTCCTAGTCTTAGATGAGATTACTCTGTTAAGTAAGTAAGTTAAGTAAACCAAAGAGGATTGAAACCATGAACATCTCTTGAAAAGCTTTCCCAATGTAGGCTAAAAATCTTATTGCCACTTCCTGCCTTACAGAGAATGCATGAATTATGTTGAAGAACAAAGACTTATTTTATCAAATGTATATTGAAAGAAAATGGGTCTTGACTGTCCTTAGATGTTCTTTCTTGACCTGTGCTTGTCTGGGAGAATTCCAGAGCAGGAGCAGCTCTGGCAGCTGCAGGTGCTTCATACAAAGTGACTTTTTAGGCTGTTCTATCAGCTCAAGATCGCTAAAATGCGTTATCTTCTTCTCTGACTACACTGACTATCATTTATCTTTGACATACCTCCTACAAAGGGCCTGCAACACAACGTAAGATTGATTATGCTATTTTTGTTATTTTTTCACAATCCAAATAATTTCTTTGTCTGTGAGGAGCTACAAGGCTGAATACTGGGTTAAGTCCTTTTATTTTGTTTTGCTTTTTTATTAGTAAAATATAATGCGTAAAGAGAAACACAACAGAGCTAGCTGCAGTGTCTGTAAGCACGCCAAGATTTATCAGGATCATTTCTCCTGCGGGTGTTGCTAGCAATGACAATTTGTTATTTTTTTAACTTCATTTTTTTTTTGAGTTATACAGTGACTGAACGTACTGATATTTCAGGTTTTTAGCTGCTACTTAACATTCCCTTCTTACAAAGTGTCTCTTCACCTATATTAAGTGCAATGGGGGTCTCAGACTTTGATACGGAGTGTAAGCATTTTGAGAACTCAAATTTGCTATGGTTTGATCTGCACATTTTTCTCAAGTCTTTCAGTAGAATAGTCCTTGCAAGGGCTGTACCAAGTGCCAGAGTGAAATGCCATGCATAGGTTAAGTCAATGTCTGTCAGTAACGCAAGCTCCCTTTCACCTTCTGCCTTCTGAGTTCCATTATTACCACTGACGCTTAGAAGTCAAACCAAGTCCCCAAATACTTCTCACGAAGATCCATTTGCTCTTCAGACATATATTTGATAGTGTGTATTTTTTTTGAAGACCTTGGCACGTGATGACAGCATCATGGTAATTGATGCTGGATGTAAAAGTCTCCTGGGTCATTAAATTCTGATCAATGCTCTTACCAGCAAGTGAATTACATCATCCTTTCATAAGCAGACCAAGTTCCAGCTCATAAGTAATTAGCATGTGCCCTACTTATTCTGGAAGTCTTTCCAGCTTGTTACTTCCTACATCTAATAGATATCTTGCACGCATGCTGTCTTATTTTAGCAGTTTTAATATCTGCAGTTTACCTCAGTAGCAATCCTATCTTCTTCCTTTTGCATCGCTAAGCAAGCTGGGCCCTCTCCATCCTATCTTCCTTATTCTTCATTCATTTGATCACCCTATTAGCCCTCTCTCTCTCCTGTTTGAATTCAGCTGGGGAATCTCTCAAACCTGTGGTTTTGTTTTATAGCTCATTATACCCATATATGTCTAGATAAAACTCAGGCTCACTCCTTCTAGCTCATTAGCTTCGGGTTGGCTTGCTCTTTAAATATGTAATTTGCTAGATCATGTTTCAAACCAGGACCATCTCATTCAGATTATCTTACTGAGTTCTAGGTCTTGGACTGTGATTCATAACTACCTCTCAATTTGAAGGTATATAATACAGTTATAAAAATAAATCATCCGTGTTCTTGCTTCAAAATATGTTATGGATCTGGCAACGTAGAAACTCAGAGGCTATATTTGCACTGCTTTGTGGAGTGTTCTCTGCTATATAGGCTAAGTGTTATAAAATGACTGCATCTTCTCTGCTTGGGTTAAGTGTGGATTCTTTTAGAGCAAAATGACAGTGACATTAATATTTCTATGCAACCAGCCTAAATTGTGTTTTGTAGCATGAAATCCAGTGTAGATATTGTATTGGGTTGAAACAGCAAAGCAGGTAGAAGTGATTGTGGATATTTGCTGGGAAAAGTGCCTGGCATTGGCTATGCTGCTTCAGAGAGGACTAGATTTTCCCCGTTGAAAGGTTATGAGGAATCATACATTCAGCAGGGATTCTGGAGGTTCAAGACCTGGGAGAGAACTGGAAGCGAAGTTATTTGGCAGTATTGATATATCTGGGTGATATTATCTTCCAGCCTATCTCTATAACGTTAGTGATTGCAATTTGCTTGGAAACTCTCTTGTTTAACACCGTTAACGACGACTTGCTTACTTTTAACTTATGTAAATATAAATAGTGCTTGTACCAACTTCTGAAAAGGTTGTTTTTCCTCCATATTGTATTGTGACAATTGTTTTCTCTTTTCCAGCTGTTTCCCCATGCTTCAGTGGTTACCTTCTTGACTGCAAACTGTGAGTAGCCAATCATGGAATATTGACATTACTTGTACTTGTGTTTATTAAGTATGTACCTGCCGTGTTTCCTTTTTAACCTAAATAATCCTGATAATATTTCTCTTACTCTAGTTGTCTTTTCACTTTGTAGTCATGCGGACTACTCTCCTTGGGGTACTTTCTATTTCAGTCTGCTTATTTGATATGAACTGAGTGAAAATGAACCCAGTGTGGGGAGACATTCTGCAATATTGTATCATCATTCTGGCTTATCTCTAGCACTGACTAATTTCTGCTGACTCTGTTAACCCTTCTACCGTGGACATATTCACCTTAAATGCCCACCCTGACAGTTCATGGCTCTACGGATGATAGACAGAATGTAGTGTTTTTTTCTGAATCAGGCCTGTAGTTTACATACAGTGGCATAGGGCTAACAAAGCTGGGATTATGCCATGAATATTAGAGTGGTCGATGAACTCAGCTGCCTAGCAAACAGACAGAATAAGCTGCCTTTGACATTAGGGGGGAACGCTTATTCCCGAGTGCCAGTCTTAGGCTGAACGTACTTCATGAGAGAATTGCTTAAAACCAATCCTATCCAATAACAGTCTGTAGCCAGAAGCCATAGTACAGCAGCTCTATTTGTCTTTTTAAAAATGTGCTGAAAACAAGCTGTTTTCATTCACATGTGTACCAGGGAGGAGGGGGATGTGTCTGTGTGCCCTTCATACTAAATCCTATTACAAGCCTTTCATGAAACATTAATATGTAAAAGCCGACCTCCCGCCATCTAATCTAGCATAATAAGGGCTTAGATACATTATTAATTTTTGTCACACATCTGAGCCCCCCTTTTATCAACCAAAACCCCCATCCAAATCCCTTGTTGCATCATTATGTTGTGAAAACAGCTTCATCATTCGTGACAGAAAAGTGGAAGGACCCTGAGCCATATGGCAGAGGGAGCAGCAGTACCAGCCACCCGGAGATGGTTCCCTAGTCCCCTACTTGCAGTAACTGGTGCTTAAAAGACCCTGCAATGCAGTAGGGTGACAAAATCGTCTTGTTCTGGTCGTTGGGTTTTTTTGTGTGTGTGCAAAATTGGCTTCTCTGCCTGGAAACAGACGAACCTGACACCGGTGCCTGGGATTGTAGCCCAGATAAATCTGCAGGATTTTGAACTGAATGTGAAAGGTGGAGTTGGCAAGTACAACTTAAGGGTTATCTCCTACAGCTCAAGGTCATCTCATGTCTTCAGAAGTTCAGCATTTGGCTCCAGTCTCACCATTCCATGGCTAGCTATGCTGTGAATTATATATTGCTCATACAAAAAAAATCCATGACATATCTACCTACAACAGAATGTGAAGTTGTATGATTCCGTTCTGTTTCAGTTTATCTGTTTTATGTTTGTTGTCATTAAGACTGAGTTAAGGAGAAAGATATTATGAATTCAGTGGCACATTGATGACGCTCTTTCAGTGAAAATCTTTGGGACTGAGATGAGATGAAATGTTCTGACCTACAATTGTCTGAGATATCACTCTGTTTATTCGTGAAAATAATCCTATTGGATTATGTGCTGGGTAGAAGGGTTTAGGATTGATTTATGTATTTTCATTCAGATTGGAATGTGACAGTGATGGAGGATTCGTCAGAGATGAGAGATAATTGACTTGTGGAGAAATTTAGTGCTGTAACGATGATCCTTAATGTGAATAGTGCCAGGATTTGTGGATTAACAGATAATGAGAAATGTCAGTCTTTATCGTGGAGTTATAAGGTAACTCCTTACATTTAAAAAACAAAGTTGTCATTCTATTCTGCTTTCTTTAGGTCTTTGTGTAGCAGAGTTCTAATGCTCAAGTATATACAAATGAGTGAAAATAATCAGCCAGCTTTGCTTTACCATAAAGTCTGTGATTATTACAGATCTGTTTTTCAAACACTATTTGGCATATACAGTCAAAGGCTGCGTTTGTATTCTAAATACATCACTGCACTCTTGGGAATGAATTCCCGAGCATGTGTAATCCAAGAGTGACCCATTAACTTCAGAGATCTTTCCTGAATTACAGTAAGTATGTATTTAGCCTGTTACTTCGGAAATCAATGAGGAAATATTGCCGCAAAGTTTTAGTAGAGCTTTTGTGAGGACAGTGGTATTGTTACAGATTTCCAGTGTGTTTTTATTTTTAAATTATTTTTAAAGGGTATATCAGAAGTTAAAATAGAACTGTATTTAAGTTACCCTTCAAGTGAGGCAAAAAACAGCCCAGTTTGGTACCTTTCTATGTATACACGGCAGCAAAGTAGGAAGATTACTCACAGGCTGCTGCAGCTTTGCATTGCGTGGATGTGGAATAGGAGATTTTAGTTTAAATAGAATTGTTTTTCTATGTTAATGACAAAAATAATAATAGTAATGCTAAGGCCAAAAAAATTAGTTCATCTACCCTGCCATACTCTGTGGTGTTAACCCAAAATATAAGGGGCTTGATTATCTTTTATATTTCACTTGATCATCACCATACTGAACACATTTCTTTGGAACAGCTAAAATACAATTTTCAGAATAGGCATCCAACACCCAAAGGAGAAGCATCCAGTAGTAGCTGGTTGATATTGTCAGTATTTAGGCTTTTTATACCCTCGTTCATCTGGCTTCTACTTACTGATTTCTGTCATATCTTTCTATCTTTACATCTTTCTAAAATACACACTTAATTCTAACATTTTTTTCCAGTAGAGTTATTGGCATAGTTTATAATCAAATTACCAAGTATTGTTTTTGATATACTGTATATTCAGTATATCTGAATACATAGTTCTTACTATTATTTCTTTCACTTTATGACATTATATTCTATCTTTTAACTAATTTTGTGGCTCTCTTATATCCCATTTCTGATTTTGTAACACAAATATTAATGCTCTTTCACCCAAATTACTTGCAACAATCCATAATAATTTTCATTGACCTAAATACGCTGTCCATTCTAAAATACAGAAGAACACATACCCCAGGATTACATAGGACTTCCTTACAAGAGGATCACAAAGAACAGCTTAAAATCCCACTGAGCATCACACCTTTCCAGAGCTTTCCCACTCCCTGATGTTACTTTGCAATTGAGCCTAATGTGTATTATTTTGAACAAAGAAGAGTTTACCAAGTTATCTTCGATATATCACCTGTTTGCCTGATCCATTTTATACCCATGAGCCTATCAGCACTTCTACATATTCCTGAAATGGCTGATGGAATGTGAACATAACAGTAGGTCTTGTTTAAGGACTACTCAGCACTGTCGTAACAGTAGATAATCCTTGAGCATTAGTTGCAGGTTAACCTTCATAGTCTGCCAGTGTGACTGGTATTACTAGTCCAGCTGCAGGCACTCACTTGGTTGTGAAAAACACAAAAAGAAGGGGCTCCATCACACCACGTGATGACTTGGGCAAATATCCTCGTAACCTGGCATCTCTATACAGTATACAGGCAGAGAAAAGCATGTTCTGGGAGTGATAAAATGCACGTGAGGTTTTAAGTGCCTCCTAACACACTTGCTTAATTTAACAGCATTGATTGTCCTAGGGGATCTCAAAGGCAAGAAAAACTGCACCAGTTTGCAGGCTACACACTGATGCTGCTCTCAAAGCTTCAGAACATCCAAATCTGTTTGCAATACAGTTAAAATGCTACAAAAGAATATAATTATTGAATTTCAGTTCTGAGTCTCTTATAATGGTACTGCATCCCCAGAATTGTTTTAAAACACTTCAACATCCCGACCGTCGCGTTCCTTTTGAATCCCATTTTGAAAATTCAATTTGAAGACTACCAAAATACAAATTGCTTTTTCCTCCTTTTAATAAGATTTTGGCCACTGAGAAGTATTCCTTCTTTTTAAATTCAAGAAGAGGCCAAGTCTGATTAACCCCAGCTAGGGTAATTTTAGTGACCTAAGTAGGAATTAAGACTTAGTGCCTTTAGAAGACTGTCAACGTTTCATAATGTTTCTGTTCACATGACATAGTAATTGCATAATGATAGCCCCTCTGGTGAGGGCCCTTGTCATGCTGACATTCAAACCTGTAGTTTAAAAGCATTAAATGAGACTCTTTTTGTGCTCTTAAATGGCATTTACTGGCATTATGAAGGAAAGCTCATCTAATGATGTAGTGTGGATACATTGTATAAGTGCATAACAGTTGAATTTAGGTGTTTCCTTGCACTTTTCAAGGAAAAAAATACCTATAAATAAAGCAAAAGTAACTCAGGTCCTTCTTCAAGAAAACCCCACTCGAACTATTGAAAATTCACTGTGACTTCAGTAAAAAATATAGCACTGAATCCCTGATAATCTCCAAAAATATACTATCACCTTTTATTTATTCTTCAGGGAGAAAGCTTTGATATTACTAACCAGAGTGCATTGTAATCGACAAGCGTTTATATTATTTTGGACTTGTTCATCTGTTTTCAGCCCTATGAACTCAAAAGCCCTGAATCGTAGATGCTTTTTGTTCTTGATGAAGGTATTCACACACACATTCCTACAGAAACTAGCTTTTCTACTCCCATTGTAGAGCAATATGGGGAGAAGAGAATCGTAGTGTAAGGCTGCACATAAATTCAGCTATGAGAAACAATGTAGATTAGATGCAAACTTGGATGCCTTTGTGACGAGATACTTTCTCTAGTAGTTTAGAGCACATCTCAATACTCTCTGCTATCATTGTGTAATGCTTAAATGCTGGCAGGATTGACCTTGACTGACCTTGAGAAAAGATACTGGTGAAATAAACCCTACGTACAGAACTCCACATTGCAGCTCCTTTGTTCCTTCAGCCTGCTGTGCTTGGTTGCACAGTCATTTTGTACCAGTCCTCCTTTGCAAGAGGAGGTCTCCAGCCTTGTAGCAAAAGGGATTCCTCTGTTTCCACACATTGCCGAACGGATACAAGTTTAAAGCTTCACTAATTGCAAATGAGGGCTCACCTGAAGCCCAATCCATGTCTCTTGAAAGACTGTTTCTTGCAATGTGCTGAATGTTCCGTCTTTCTATGGAAGTCAACAGAGATTGAAAATGTACTGGAGCATTGACCTGGGCCTGTTCAGTTTGAGGAAGAGGAGGCTCAGGGGAGGCCTTATAGATCTCTACAACTACCTGAAAGGAGGTTGTGGTGAGATGGAAGTGAGCCTCTTCTTCCACATTATTAGTGATAGGAGTAGAGGGAATGGCCTCAAGTTGCGCCGGGGAGATTCAGGTTGGATATTAGGAAAAATTTCTTCTCCAGAAGAGTGATCAGGCACTGGAACAGGCTGCCCGGGGAGGCGGCTGAATCACTGTTCTCAGAAGTGCTCAAGAAACATGTAGATGTTGTACTAAGGGACGTGGTTTAGTGGGGGAATATTGGTGGTAGGTGGACTGCTGGACTGGGTGACCTTGGAGGTCTTTTCCAACCTGGGTGATTCTATGATTTTAGGTGCTACTGAACACTGGCGAAGTAAGTGCTCAGGGGAAGTCTGTCGTCAGTGCTCTCTGGAAAGGTGGTTTTATTTGATCACGTTGGCACTATAGCAGCATAAACATGTGTATTTTAAATAAAGCATTTTCCTAAGTGCTGGGCTGAAAAGACTATAACAAAATTATCAGTGATGAATACTAATTGAGACCAAAGCTATCAAGAGCAACTTTCTGAAAAACTCCATTTACTACTTAAAAATCTGTAAATCGCTGTCTGTCATGTGTCAGAAGGAATGGGGCTCTATGCATGACAAGAGCAATGGTTCAAAGCAGAACAGAACAACTATGCAGCAGGAGCCTTGAGTTCTACGGTTAGCAAAGAATCTCAGTAAATGCTACCCACTGACAGGCTCCATTGAGAGAAAAAAAAATATATATATACGTATTAGAGAGTTGAGAGCTCAGTGCTGCTAATTCTTGATTGGCACTAAGCCTTTTTAAAATAAGGGTGGAATCAAAATAAAGGGTTTCAGCCCAGCTTGGAATTAATGTCTTGTGTGTAGAAAGGTGTACCTGATACCACAGCAGGGTCATTTCTCCCACGTGTTATGTCTTAGTGACAATTTCTATATGTATTAACCCAATCTCTGTAATTGGTTGCTAGACTGAATCTTAATGTCAAGCAAACTCAGTCCTGTGCACTTTGCTATATCCCTGTCAACAAACGAAGCTCACAAAGCACACCTTGACCCTCCTCCCAGTTTCTGTCCTTGACACTTGGGAATTGGTTTTTCATTCACACTATCATCTTTTTTGATACAATAGTTATCTTTTTCGCTCTCAGAGAATGAATGACTCTCCTTCTTGAAAGATCTTGATTATTTTTTCCTCAGCTGAGGGCTGCCTCTCATAGCTTGTCTTGAATCTGATGATGCTACAGTAGAGACTTCTTTTTAATTTTTACGTGGAGGGTACCTGAAGTTAGATTTTCTGTATAGATTCAGACTTGCTCTGAATGCAAAGGAAACTGTTGTTGTCACAGTGATATTCAGTGATCCTTAAAATAATAATAATAATAATAAATACTTGGCTCTCATCCTCTGTAGTTTGAAGGGAGCTATTGAGGCCGTAGAGTACGTAAAATAACAGAGAATTTTATGGCTTATATTCTAATGGTACTTTAGCACTCTGACTTTTTCTGATGGGGGATTTCTTGGAAAGGGTATAGACATCAAGCTTTGCACCTTACTGTGGGTGTCGTGTAACCAACCCTATAGTCATCCTGTTCATTTCAAGCTGAATATGCAGATGTCAAAATCTGTAGCATTCAGGAACTAATGTGCGGTATGAACTCCTCGATGCGTTGTTGTTCCAGCCGCTACATCTAACAGTGCAAGTCTCTGTTCTATGCCGTTGTTTATCTGCAAACTAAACGACAGTCGCAGACACTATCCGTGTTCTACTGTTTGCAATTGCTAGCAGGCATGTTCCTTTCATCTGTGGTTTACGTGGTCATTTGCCTTGTGTTGCTGTTTCAGGAGCTTCCGCGGTGCTAGTAACAGAGCATGGATCTATGAAAAATTGTTGTTCAAAATATGTCCAGGTTAGCAATTGGAACTGGTCTACATTTACTGATGTAAGTGTAAATATTCATACAGAGGAGGAAGAGTTGATTGACCTGGGTCAGGTAGCGCGTTTAAACTGCTGAGTTTTCTTGGGAACGGCCGTGCTATTGTCTTGTAAATCTTTGTAGCTGCACCACTTTAAAGCTGTATTGATTCAAATTACTGACGTTACTAGGGCAAATAAGGACAGGCTTTTGTTTCTCTGAGTCAGATTCGGCAGTCTAAACTGAGGTAAGACTTGCGTTGATCCTGAGGAGCTATAGACTGCAAAGATGCAGGAAAGCTCAAAGAAGGAACCTTATAGGCGGCTGATTTCTGAGCTATTAACAAAAGGATGGCACCTGTAAACTGACAGATAGTGCATATTCTACTTTAATATACGCTACGTTCTGGGTTTGTTTACCGAAGGAGTGTTATCTCAGTTACAAAGGATCTGTCCATTAGTAAATGCTCTTTATTTTTAATGTAGATATATCTAAAAGGGATTCACCTTGGAGAGTATTTTTGCCATAGCTCCCCTCTTTCTCAAACAAATACAAGCCAGCTTTCTTCCCAGGCAAAGTGTTTCTATCAGCCTATGCCTCCCTTTGATGTTGCACACTTCGGAGAAGAGAGAAAGGTATATTGCTGGTTTTAGTATCCATTTGCACTTAGTTTGTTATGGTTTTGACGAGTGGCACTAGGACCTTTGCTGTTTCGCCGACCAATGAGCCTGTGGCATTAAGTATGGATGTGAAAGCCTCATGTGTCTTGAATACTCAGCGGATCTAATTAACAGGTAGAATCGCACCCTGGGTGCTTGAAAAATGGCCAGACACCATAGAAACCAGTCCTTAAGTCCCCGCACCATCTGCACTTTCTTTTCATTGTGTAAGTCTCATTGAAACGTGTTTTTCGACCATTCTAAGTTCATTTGTGTTGATGGAAAATTCCTGGTGGGCACGTGTGTTCTCCCCAGGTCCTAAATGGCTGCCTTGCCTTCTGGATTGGGCTGGGCAGCAATGGTGCGGAGCCAGGGCATGGCTTTTGGTTTAGAGATTGCATCTGTGTGTGTTTGAGATGCTAAGTTTTCCCTTCTGCACGCAGCTGGGATGGTTTCCTTCTCTTATGGCAAATATTGGAGACAGGGACCCCCTGAAGCAGGTCTGCTGTGGAGGCAGGAGGTTTCTACCCTGCGGTACCCTGTCAGTGCCAGCATTCGCATGATGAGAAGGCAAAGCTGCTGCTGCTGTTGCACAGCCCACGTTTGCTCATCCTGGCAGCAGTGTGCCGCATTCATCCCAAAAGAAACCTTTTCCATGTCTTTGGCTAGATGTTTGACCTGAGGCTTTGTAAAACAGAGCGATGTGACTTGTGTGCTCTGTTTTGGGCCAGGAGGAGTTAAAGGTCAAAAGAAAAGAGGCTGTTGCTGGTGTGGCAGACACTGGCATTTCCCAGGTTGCAGCCGTGTCTGCTCAGCCCATTTGCAGACAAAGGGCTCTGTATCGCCTTTAATATTTCTCCCCGGCTATGAACCCTTCTCTTTGGGTCCATGGGGAACGGGAGGCTCTGCCCGGCCAAGAAGCCCCCTTCGTCCCCCCTTTGCATAAGAGGGGAAGGATTAAAAGCCGCTGCTGCCTTCACCTCTGCGGTGCAGCCCCAGTGGTACCCGCAGTGCTCCATCGCCTGCCACGGGAGAGCTGCTGGGGACAGTCTGTGCTGTGAACCTCTGGGGAATGCTCTCGGCAGTCCCGCTCCTCGCCCGTGCCATTAAATGTGTTATGAGTTATGGTCTTCCCATCAGGCCGGGCACTTGAAGCCCTTGCATTAGCCACAGACTGTTATCTTTGTCTCCTGCTAGCTCCTGCCCGATCCCCCAACACCATCCTCTCCTTACAAAAGCTTTCATTGTATTAACAGCCGTAAAGTAAACCATCCAGGGCAGTAAATTTTGAACTAGTAAAAAGAAACCCTCCTTTTATGTGGTATGTAGTTGGCTTTATGGAGGGCAGTGCTGAAGGCACTTATTGAGATAAACGTTTGGGCTGAGTTTTTAAAAGGACTAAATAATGTTGGCCATTTGTGGGTATGTTAGATGACAAAATTAGGAGAGAAGCTAAACTACCTGCTACTCAGATTCAGATGAATTTCTGTGGCAATCTGGAAGCAATCTCTGACTGTGCACGCAGCTCCCCGGGCAGGGACTTGGCCAGCACAGCAGAGAGGAGAGCCGCCGTGTTTCTTAAGTACCAGAGCTTGGATGCAGCAGCAGACATGTCGGTAGCCTGATCCAATACAGCAAATCCTTTGTTTCCTTGCTAAGAAAGCTAATTTTGCAAAGCAAAAGACTGAATGATGTATAATCTGTGAGTGCCTCTAGTCTGTGGCGCTCCTGGGAGAGAGAAATTGTCATCTGAGGAATAGGACAGATGCAACCAGGGCTGCTCAATTGTATTTCCTCCTTCCCTCCACCCTCCCAGTGTTTCTGAAATGGCTCCTACCATGAGACACCCCGAGACAAGATGCATTCATTCATATTAATAACATTTGAGTATCTGCATGGGTAAGGTGGCTCAGAGAGAGGCATTCATGATGAGAAGAATAATTTGGTCCAGCCAGTCTTTGCAAACCACTCTGGGGAAAAGCTTTCCCACCCTGAGTGCAGTGGGAAGCTTTCACCGTGCTGTTCACATAAGAAAGCACAAGCTGATCTGACAAGCTGCGAATGCCAGCGTGGAAATGTCCCCTCCGTCTCCTCGCTGCTCACACCGGAGGCAGTGTGAGGGCCTGACCCCCCACCGGCTGCTGGGGACATGTGGGGACTCTTAGGGACATCTGGGGTCACGCTTTTCCGAGCGATGCAAAAATCACTGGGTGGCAATTGTTCCCCCCGAACCCGGGGCCGTGCTGCCCAGCACTGGGGTGCTCCAGCCCCCCATCTCGCAGCCAGCTAGGGACGAGGTTCCCTGTCCCAGCAGGTGGTCACAAGGCACTGAGCCCCCATCGCCTCCCATAGCGTTTTCCAGTGTCTCCCACCGAGGAAATTCCTCCAGAGTGAGATCATGCCCTCCTCTCCAAGGGAGGTCAGATCTGCTGGGGAGCTAGCGATGGGGTGGAGGTCCTGCCTGCAGCCTCTGAACTCCCACTCACCCAACTCCCGCCAGGTGTAATAGCATCCCTGCCCTTTTTATAGTGATACTTATTTATCAGCAAAGATTCAGCACACAGAGGTGGCGAACTGCATTGCTGCTTATCCTGTCTCAGTGGTTGGTTTGGTGTTTTTTCGTGTTTGTGCCTTGCTAAAGGATAACATCATCCTTCGGTGAGCGCAGCCCCTGTCCTTGTACACAAGCCATGCTCAAGGTGAGGCATCACAGAGATGCTTAAAGTAGAGTCTAACCTGATGCAATGAGCCTTACGCTGGATCTCGCCACACGAATGTTTGTTTCATGCAGGGGTTTTATTTGCTGTAGAAATAATTAAATTTTGATACAATGCCTTTATGATCTTGTGCTTGGCTTGTTAGTGCAGAATGGAACCCCGAATCGCAGCTACTGCCCAGGTTAATCAGGAGAGCTCAGTACTGACAGGATAAGGACCCTGAGAGGCAGATGGGCAGAGCACGGTGTGGCCAAACAGTGAATAGTCATGCAAACACGGGTAGATATGTGACTGCATATTGGAAAAATTCCCCTTGCCATTGTGTGTCAGCCAGCAGACAATGGCACATATACAGTTTAGTGCCACTTTCTGTGGGGTTTCCAGAGGGTCACACAATCTGCTGCAAAATATATTGTGAATCTTGTTGCTCCTCCAAATTTCAGCCAAGACATCCACCCTTCCAGCAGTTGCAAGGCAAGGTTGCGGTCTGGCTCATAGCATGGGCGTTCATGGGTATCAGCAAGTCTGGAGGACTATGCAAGTTATGGATGCAGCTATAAAAGGTTATGGCAAGCCATGTGGGCTTCAGAAGGTGTGTAGGGTCTGAGTTGGTGGCAAAGGTTGGACTGGATTTTGATCTGAAATGACTCACCTGGTGCTTGGAGCTCTTTCATGGACTAAGCTGACCCTTTGGAACGGATTTGTGTGCTTTAAACACAGCTCTCAGAAAAGTAAAAGTCTAGTCTGTGGACTCATCTAAGCTTTTCTGCAGGCCATCTCCAAGGTGGTCATCCTTGAATGGGATGAGATTTCTCTGCAGATGGCAGCTGGTCAACCAGCTACTGACTTCTTACTGCTAACCACTGCCAGGTACCACAGATGAGCCCCACTGGTGTGTATAGAGCCACTGGTGGGACCCACCTGTGGCCAGAGGGTGCCAAAGGGGCTCCTCAAGGAGACTGTAGAGAGGGGTTTTGCAGGTAACTGGGTTTCCAGCACGGCTGCAGCAAGAAGCCCAGCATCAGCTCCAGCGCAAGGTGACAGACGGAGAAAAGGTGGAGGGAGGAGAGCCCTGAGCAGGTGCTGCTGTAAAACATTTCCATCCCTTTCTGCTTCGAAAGGCGTGCCGGCTTCCCGGAGTCTGCGTGTGCATGGATGTGAATGATATAAATGTAAAATTGGCCTTCTCAGGTTCTGAAGAGCGTAGTTTGCAGCTGGAGATGGATCACCAATCTTCCAGGGAATTGTGCTCTACAAGGTTAAGCATGTTTGCAGAAGAAATATGGATAATGCTCTTATCATGTATGACCTTTACTATATGTGTAACATTGTCAGTGACAAAAATGCCATTTTTTAAATGGTTTTCACACTATGGTATCCAGCCATTAATCATGATGTATGTGAGTGACTCTATATTGTTTCTCTGAAATTGCAGCATTAGATTACTTTCCATCCCGGCTGCTCACATGAATTGTACCCCCTGTTACCATGAGCAAGGTTCCTATTTTCCATGCCTAATGTCATTCTGGCCCTACGTTTACCCAGAGGACTAGAGAGAAACTTCCAAGGCACGAAGACTGCAGCTCTCCTCTCCTTCCTCAGCAGACAATTTGTGCATATGTGCGTATAAATGGTGCACTTACTTTAAGATGTCTCTCTAATCCAGGAGTTGATAAATGACTCTTTCAGACGCCTCTGCTGATGTTGCATTTTTAATGTAGACAAACTAGCTTTGGCTCTAGTCTGTGTATCCCTGCTACTGCCATCTCCACTCTTCATGGGTTAATGTTTCATCTTGCCTGGTGTAATTTGGGAGTTTTTACTTCCAAAGTGTATTTTGATTTACAGAAGGTAAAAAGCGGTTGGCAGTTTGGTGTTTACTCTTTTGTGGGCTTTTTTTTTTTTTTTTTTATGCAGTGAGCTTTCAGGTGCAAGTGCTGCTTCTCACTATACATAACTAATTCTTCTCTTCCCTGCCTGAAGAAAGATGCCACCCAAAAGGGATGTCAAACAAAATCCCTTACGTCCTGCTTGAGCTATGTTTTTGGGGTCACGGTGTGAGTTGAGGTCTAACTGCTCGCTACGGTGCATGGTGGCACGTAACACCTGCCAGTACAGGACTTGTGCAGAGATCAAAAGGAAAATAGAGCTTGCAGGTAGTAACGAAATAATGCAGTCATTATTTGCAGCCCTAACTATTTCTGCCTTTTCCCCCTTTATTGTTGGTATTAAAGCACCCAATCGAGAGCAGGGCTGGTTTTAGCAAAGTCGTAGCTGTGGGCATCCTGTTCCCAGCCCTGTGTGTGTGTGCAACGGAGTCGGTGTGTGCCCAGTGCCCGCTCTGCACGTGCCCACGCTGTGCAGGCTGCCGCCAGCAGCGCCAGAGCTGCGGCACAAGGCCAGTTGTTCTGCTGACAGCTGGAAGACGGCATCAGGCGCCACGTAAACATGGCTTTGGAGGTATCCCTTGTCTCTCCGTTGGAAAGAAGTTTGCATTATCCATGGCGTCATCACGGGCTCGTTGGGAGCTGATCTCCCTTTGCTGCTGGAGTGGGAGTGAATGAAATGAGTTGAAGGGAAGTGAAGACTTTCTGATGGAAATAATGTGGATGTGCCCCATCCATGCAGAGCCATGTGTATCTGTGGGGGAAGCGAGATTCCCAGTGTTTCATGTCTCCAAATGTAACTCATTAAGATCTAATCTTGTTCATTCTCATCAGTGTCAAACAGGAGTGAGGCCACTGAGACCACTGAGCTCTGCAGCTGGAGTGGGGGAGCGGAGAGTTAGTCTGTTGGGATGAAAATTATTTTAAATTAACAAAAAAGGTCCATGTTTTTGTAGACCATTGCTGATTTTGAGGAAGACCTCATTAGGCCTTTGACATCCTGAGTCACCTTGGGTGAACCACAGGTACCTTTGTCTCTGGGCTAGAGTATCTCTCCCTTCCTCCTGCTTTCGTGCAGAGCTCTTTGCTTCAGAAACATTCCATCTCTTACTACATGCAGACGTTATGCCCAGTACAGTAGGGACTGGTTTCCTTTACACCACTTCCACAGGGCTCTGTAATCTCTTTATTCTGCTTTCTTACGTGACTCTTCAATATTGCAGAGAGGCAGCAGGTCCCCAGGCACAAGGCGCTGGACCTTCCCCAATGAGCAGTCTGTCCTCACCAGCGTGATCCCTCCTTCTGTCCCCACAGACCCTCACAGGGTCTGCTCCTGTCCCCAGAAATCCCTATTGCTTACTGATAACTTTCTGGCACTGAACTGAGTGCTTGTGGCCATAGCAGCCCTTGCTCAACTGGATTTATGGGCTGTGAGCTCTCACCTGTGTCTCAGGATGTCCGTGGCACCGTTTTGGGTACGGCTGAGTGCTGCACCCCCAGGGGTGGAACCGGGAAAGGTGACAGCCAGGTTTGGTCTGCAGGATCCTGAGACAGCCCTGCAGAGCTGCCCTCCCTGTGCCTGAGCCCTTCTCACCAGCCTCTCCCTGCAACTGCGCCGGAGCATCTTGAGATGAATAAATTATGTGTGTGTGGGAGCAAATGCAAAACAAATTGCACATGCACACGAGATCAGGCGTGTCTCTTGTCTCTTTGTCTCTATTTCACTGTATGCTTTTGTTTCAAAGTCTTGCTTTTCTAATGAGTTTCTCCGTGCCATGTGCACTGAACTTTGAGACCGATAATGCTGCAAGAGATTCCCATTTGTTGGTACCATCTAAAGAAGTAACGTGTCTTTCTGTCTGCGTGTCTCAAACACATCTTAGACTAAGGCCAGACCTTATTTTCTCAATTTACTCTGACTTGCTGTTTCTCTTCCCTCGTTTTACCTTAATAATAAGCCCTGGAGAGCGGTTTGGGATCTTGACATGCATACTCAGTCTTGCTGTGTAGGGGTGCAAAGGATATTTTGGGGGGATGGACCTCCTCCCTGCCTCCCCTCTGGAAGGGTTGATGTTGGAGGCATTACTCCATGTTCCACGCCACGCAGTGAGTCAAACTCTGCTAAGTAACTAAATAAAGATGTAATTTTAATGATGATTAAATTGAAGCACCTCATTAATTTC
>JANHGO010007832.1:0-51089 GCA_024606505.1 Aquila spilogaster | reverse complement strand
TATTGCAAACAAAGACAGAATATATATAAGTTGCTCTGAAAGTAATGCCTCCTTTTTATTTCCATGGAAACTACAACTGTTACAAAGAACACAATAACACTATTTGATAGAACATTCTCAGCTATGAAACACTCTTTTTCAACATTGTCACCACCATTAGCTATGGATTTTCACCAGCGATGAACAAGAGCCTGCATGTCACAGTCATAAAAATCTGCATGGCCATCCAGAATGTGGCTTGTCTTTCATGCTGCTGTCACCACTGCTGAAATGCACCACACACCACCTCTTCGCTGGTATCTACTATTTTGTCTCCATAAATGTTCTGTAAGTGTTGATGAATCTTACTGGGTGCAATTTTTCCTCGTAGAGGAATTCAGTGACACACATTTGCTTCATATACCCTTCTCTCAGACTGCCCCTCTGCTGCAGTCTGTCATACAGCAACAAAGTGGAATGGAATATTGGTGAGAAGGTTCAACCTCTACTGCTATATCATCAACATCTGCCTCTGATGTTGTGGGCCAACATAATAAAATAGGAGGCTTTACTTTCAGAGCAGACCTCGTATGTATTTATATATTTACACATATATAATTATATATATGTGTATATACATACATACATATGTATATATGTAATTTAAAAAGGAATGCAGATACACTGTTTCCACTCATGACTCATGTAACAGTGCTGAGCATCTGGGAAAAAGCACTGTATTTCTCTCTGATCTCATGTCCCTTTGCAGTTCTAATTCTGAATTGGTTTGCCTTATTTAGTAACCATTCTAGTTTTCTTGCTCCTTTTTATCTCGTTGATTATTCTGCACTCTGTAGCAGCACTCAAAACTAGTGCCAGCATTGCATCATCTATTATGCAGCTGAATCTGAAAGCAGGAGCATCATTAGACTTTTCCTCTTTCTTGTTTCTTTTCAATTGTAACTGCAATGGTTCTGGAAATTCTTGATTTGGGAAATCTTTCAAGGTGAAAGCTTTCAGTATGACACAAGCTATGGAAGCACAATGTCTACTCCTTTGCCTTGTTACTATCTCATCATTGACTGCCCTGTTTGCAGCCACTGTCATAGCTGAATTTCAAATTTGTACCATGAACTTAAGTGGCTGTAAATTAGGAGTAAGTCCTAATTAACCTCTTCCCCACTTCCCCAGGGTTTCTGTGAAATGACAACACATTTCACAGGGGGAAAAAAAGACAAACACCAAACCCAATGTCCCATATCCTATTCTCCACCTCGTGAAACAGCCTGCAGATGGGTTTTAGTGCTTCAGCTGTGCTGGTTGTCATGCCATTGGTGTGCAGGGGCTTGGCTTTAGCCCAAGTGCAGAACATTTTTCTCCTGGTCAGAGGTTGCCTCTGAACCATGTGGCACTGAATACACAGTGGGTTGTGTTGTTTGTCTGATTGCTGTGTTTGTATTAGCATGGTTTAATCTGAGCCTGGTTTCTTTAGTGATATGAGTTAAATGGTGTGCAATTACGCTGGAGGTAATTTACTTCTGTGAACCTCATGGGGAAACAGTATCCCGATGCCTTGTTTTATCTCAAATGTTCTCTCCTTGTTAATAAACAGGATAACAACAGGAATTTAGGTTGACAGATATTTTGCTTAGCACTTGTATAGTGCTCATAGTGTATAGTGTTCAGAGTGTCTTGCAGGCATTAAGTAATTAATCCCAACAAAGTTCCTTTAATGTAAGTGAACAGTATTATCTTTATTTTACAAATGAGAACATGAGACAAAGTAATTTGCTCAAAACCACATAGGAAGTAACTGACAAAATGCTAGAACTGAAACACTTTGGCTCTGTTTCAAGTGAGGTCCAACAGAGTTAATAGGGGCAGCTTGGCCATGTTGTGCCTTATGCAAGCTGTATCCAGCCACAGAGGTCCTTCCTCCCCAGTGCAATGGGGTCACTGAGGGTAATTTGTATGGAAGTAATTTTCATTTATTTACTTAAAATGTTTGTTGGTTGTATGTAGTGGAATTTCTTTGTTGCGGGAGTTTTCTGTTTTGCATCCATCTTAGCTGTTAGATGTGGCTAAGAGGCTGTGTGACCTCCAATGTTGTGCAGATCTCTTTAGGGAAGTCATTTCTTTATAATAAACTGCAGTGGGAAGTGACCTTTCTTCTCAGTTGTCTTCTTTTATAGTGTGCTGAAGAAATCCCAGTCTAGGTTTGAAAGCAAAACCAGACCAGCAGAGAATGCAATGAAATGCTTCACACTGGCTTGAGAGCTTCCTGTGACCACATTTCTCCTTGATGTAGGTTGTCTCCAGCCCACAGATTTTAGTGGGTTTTGGTAGAGAAATGTAACTCTATTTCATACATGATGCCTTTGGTGTTGAGAAGCTTGTTGTTTTTTTGCAGTTTAACAGTTCTAGCAGAATGGCCCATATTTACGTGGAGAAGTAAGCTTTGCTCTTTTTGCTAAATAAAACATTGCTGGGAAGCACTGCTGACCTCTGTGATTTAATCACCTGTGGCACCGTGTTGTGCATCACTCCTTGTGTGGATTTGGTCCAAAACAGCTGTGTTGAATGATTCCTGGGCAGCCTTCCTGAGCTGCTGTGGGCCGTGCATGGCTCTGTGTGGGGAAGAGTTGACAGGTGTCTCTGCTTGTGGTCTTATCTGACTGCTTACTGAAGATGCTCAGCCTATTAAGGATTTTTAAAGGGATTAAAAGCTCTTCTTCTGCTACTGATTCTTCTTAAAAATATCTCTGTCAGAGATTAAGACTTGTTTTGAAACGTTGTTGCACATCAAGTTAAAACCAAGTCATTGTAATATCTGTGCTGGTGACAGCCCTGCTGGAGCAGCTGTGTCTCTCTGTGAGATGTTTCACACATGGAGCAGTGTAAGCAGGCATGCTGCCATCTCCTTTGCATTGCAGAACTCCCCCTAGACTCTATGTGGCCCTGACAGTTACTCAGGAGGCTTCAAGAGCCCCCTTCATTGACGTGCCCTTGCAGGTGAAAGAGAAACATGAGGATAAAAGCAGGAACAACCCATACTTTCCACAGCCAAAACATCTCCCTGTGCTAATGCTGCAGCTTGTGCAGGTCTTACCATGATGTTGGGGTGAACTGAGCTTCTTGCCACACAGATTTGGCATGGCTGCTGCCGTGGGTGCTGCATCTGGAACGTTTTGCGAGGGATATACACGGGAAGCAGGAAGCCCGTGGTGTCCTGACTTTCTCTTCATCCCTTCTTCCAGCACGGGAAAACCTCTACTCCTTCTGGGGAAGCTGATTTTCCACCTCCAGCAGTGTTTGGGTTGGTTTATTTATAACACAGTAGGTGAGGCCCATCATTAAAGCAGCACCATTTTACCGAGGTGCTGTGTTTCCGTGCGGGGGAAGGCCCTCTGGAGCAGCTCCAATTCACCAGTGAAAGCATTTTTTCCATTTTTGCCACCATTTCCCCACAGGCAGTTCCACCCAGCCTGTGTCCGGCCTACATTAGCCACTGCGGTGAGGGGAGAGGAGCAGAGTCTCCTCTGAGGGCTGGCACAGCTCTCCAGGCCTCCGGGGAACTCCACTGCGAGGCCTCCAGCAGCCACCCAATCAATGGAGCTGATCATTAAGCCTCCAGCTGCAGCAGTAGTCTTCAGGGGACAGATAGGTGATGGCCAGGCCATGGAGACTTGGGGGTTTGGGACCAAAGCACGGATACCATCATTCATGCTTGGGCAGGAAGTGAGTCCTTGGGAAGCTCTGGGTCTGTACATTTCTAAATTTTCATGTTCGTGTGAGGCTTTCACAGTGGAAGACTGCAGTGTTTTTAGATGAGAGTGGGAGTAACAGAGAGTATAGCGATACAAGCATGTCCATGCAGCATAGTGCATTGCTTAGTGGGAGCATCTATGATTCTTTTGATTGTTAATCAAGGTTTCTTCATCCCCTCTGGATTCAATCTTGACTACTGATAATTTCTAGGAATGTTTACAGAGAATTAAAAATAAAAATAGAGCAGATAAAGAAGTATAAATCCCATAGCAAACTTCACCGGCAGTTCTTTTCCACTCCCAAACATCCAGGAGTCCCTGAAAAGCAAAACTGCATCTACATAGTTATCAGTAATTCAGTTTAAGGATAGTTTGGGTATCACTACACACTTGCAGTCTCAGGATATGACACATATCATTAGATATAAGTCTCTTCCAACTCCTACTGACTATTCCTTTTTATTGCTGTTGTTCTGAATGTTATTTGCGTTATTGGCATGTGTAAGGAACTCCACTTTCCAAAATAATAATATAAGAAGTATGAGAATAAATAAAACATGTATAAACACTTTATTTTAGAAACACCTTTATTGAGGTAGTTCATTTACATCTTTTATATTATTTCCCATTCCAGTGGTTTTTTTTTTTTTTCTTAATATGAAATACTATGATTCTCAAGTCTGTTACTTGGAATAGTTTGAAAGCCTGTGTAGTCTTTATACTCTAAAGAAGTGTCCACTTATTAACATCACACCAAGGAGGGAAATTTCTTTGTTATTATATTATTCTCAAGAGTTTTGTATTATCAAGTTGATGGGAACGTGACAGCTTGCAATTTGTACATGGTCACAGGGCATTTTTCATAAAACAAGCAGTGAGATAGAAGAGCAAGAAATGACTTGCCTGACTAAGCTCTCAGTACCCACAATTGAAACAGTCTTTCTGGGAAGACCCTAAGGAAATCAAGGATCTATCCTAAATCCTTTTGTGTGTCCATCTGACTTCGGGAGCAATGTTTGTCAGCTGAATCAATCTGCGTTGGATGTTTGGATTACAGGACAACATTGTGTTTCATACACAAAAGCGTTGGTGGCAAACATACGGGCTTTCAGAGTATGAAACTGCTGTCTCACTGTGGTCAGCTTGGCACAAACAAAAGGGAAAATAGTTTTTTTCTCATTGTGCTGTGCAAGATGCATTGTGTGGCAACTCTCTCTTTTGGGGTGAGAATAGTCAAATGTGTGGGGCAGACATTCATACGGCATAAAATGGGGACTTTCTGGTAAGGCTGGAATAATCTTGTGTAAACAGATTTTCATGAGAAAGAGATGTAAAGAAACTAATCTTATTTTCTAAAGATAAGTTTTTCTATTGAGATTTTGTTTGGGTAAAAATGATCTGCACTTGATCCTCAAATCTTTGCATGAAGATCAGAAAAGCTGATATTTGGATATTTCTTGGTACAGTATTAGAAAACATTTAGATGTTATATATCACATTACAAATCATTATTTTGGTCATACTTCTATGTGGGAAGGGACAGTCTGGAGCAAAAGAGTAATCTTTTTTGATTTTGTGATTTTTTTCTGGCACATATCTCCTTAGTTAAGAACAAAGAAAATCATCTTCAGCTCTTTAAACCAACGCAAGCTTTGTCTAACTATAGCTTTCAAACCAAAATAAAGGTACCTAGAGAAAGCATAACACCTACATAAATACATCTGTGTATGTTTCCATGTGTGCATTTCTCCTTTATGTGGAGTTCACAGATATCTGAAAGTACAGATTTACGTTGTCAAGATATGTTGCTGCATTGGATGCTACAAGAGTGAGAAGCAGCCTGGGTTAGTTATGTACTGGTTAGGAGAGTTTGATTAATGGGTTAATGTAGCCTTCTCCTCTATTTGTGGTTGGTTCGTTTTCTTTCATCAGCTGTGTGCTCAAAGCTTTTGTGTTTGGGACAGTAATTTCCTTGAGAGAAGGATGTAAATGTTCCCTCATTTTTATTTCCACTTTTTTTTCCGTCAAATTAAAAATCAATTATTCCTGAATAGAGCTAGTTTTAAAATGTTTAAATTCTTTCAAACTTCTCCTTATAAAGCTTCAGGATATTTTTCTGTCACCAGAACAACTTATAATTTTTCTCCTTCTGCTTAGCAGACTTTCTGAACCTTGAATATAATTACTTTAATCCTTCTATCAGAAGAGAAGGAATAGCAGGCTCCGGAGTCTTCCTTATCTTTAATTACAACTGTAATATGCAGTAAGCTTTTATCTCAAAGAAAATTGTTTTAAGAAGGAAAATGAGAAGCTGTGTAGATGCAAGGAATATAGACATTGTATTTAAGTAGGTGACTGATAATTAAATGGTTTGGAAGAGCTCAACTAGTTCTCTGCAGTAATATTTTAAAGCTCAAGTGACCAGAAATAGTACTGTGTATTCTCTTCTAAACATGGTCAAAATGTTAGTTTGTACTTTGCTGCTTTTTCAAAATGGATGCTTAGCCGTGCTACAAAGTGATAGATAAATGTTTTTCCTTGGCTAAAAAAGCAATTCATCTCAAATATAGGAAAAATATACTGCATTCTCTTTTATTTGGAGAATTTTTGTAGATGACGATAAAGTACATGATCTTGCAGCGGTGCTGAATCCTGTTGAAACAGTTGATCCTAATCTGCAAACAGGAACATGGGACCAAGTCAACCCTTGAATGGTCTGCTGCTGCTTGGGCCGAGCATACTCTTTGATGTGTTTCAATAGGTAGTACAAGGGCTGAAACATGTTCTTTAGGGAACTGGGAAGTAAAGACCTGGATAAAATGTTCAATCCAGAAATTCTTGGATTGCCAGTGGGCCCTCACCCTATAGAAGACTGGAGCCATATCAGGTTATTCTCAGGAATTTTCTTTGGGCTCTATTTATTGCGCTGAAAAACAACAAAATCTGACGGGGGGGCGAAAGAGCAGATCAGTTTAAATTAAAAAAATTAGGCAAATTCTGTTTTCTGTTCCAAAGATTTGTTTTTTAGATGGGTTTCTATGTTGTGGTGGAAATCTGGGAAGTGAGGATGGTTGTTTGCATCATTCAGGCTGCGTTTTTTCAGTGAGGATGTTCTCTTGCAACTGGTTGGCCTGATTGTCTTGGATGGAATTTATGCATCTGCCTCTTATCTTTTGGTTAGCTTGCTACGCTGTCTTGATATACTCTACACAAATTAATAGCTTCTCTGGAGCGATAAGAATATAAGCCATTATGAGGCTTATTATAGGATTTGGGCTTTTTAAAAAAAATGAACTAACAAAACAACCAAAAAACTCATTAATTACTTAATTAGAAAGAAGGAGGATTCAATTTGGGTAATGTTCCGGATCATTTACAAATATCCCCATATTCTCTGCTTGGGTTATGTTGCAAAAAGTACTGAGGAGCTTGGATCCCAGCAGAGAATATTAATACAGCTTTCATGTGTCTTCACAGCCCCACCCTTTGCTACTTTGATTGAACAGCAGGGAAGGAAAGAGCCTCCCTCATAGCTTTCCAAAACAATTACAATACTTTCGTTCCTTTTGCTTTAGTTTGGCTTGCAAAAATTACAGCCTTGGCTTCATAGCAACTGCTGTAATTACAGCTGTGAAAGGATTTCACTTATAGCGCCCTTTTTCATGCTATCATACCTTTTCAGCAGATAGCAGATTGTTTTTTGGGGAATGAAATGTTCCATGTGGTGTGGCTGTGGGAGGAAATGGGACTTTCTCTGCTTGTCCTTAGGTTTGGGCAAGGTTGGAAAAATATACACCTGAGCCTTTTTTTTTTTTCTTCTTTTAACATCTACACAGCTTGCATTTGACATGATGTGTAGATCTAATTTGTGAAGATGAAATGGTCACCCTCAAGGATTATATTTTAAAAGTTGGAAAATTGAAGTACTTCCTGGTAAGCTCATGATAACAAAATTAATGTCTAAAAGCTCTTTGAGTGCTTTCGAACTAAGTGCTTTTAGAGAGCCTAAAAAATGTGCTTCTTGTGGCAAGCATCAGATAATGCAGACTCCCCACGGACAATGGTGGGAAGAGATGACATATATCTTCCTCTAAAAGTGGCAGAGAACAGCCATCCTTTTGGGATTCGGGGAGTATCCATGAAAGAGATGAATATGCTGCAGTAGGATAAAATCCTTCAGTCTTTAAACAGCATCTGCAGTAAGAACCCGTTCTTGCTGTGAGGTTGGGCAGCACTGCAGATAGTCCAGTAATATTTGGAAAGGAAAAATATCTGAGAAAATAAGCAAGAGTTGACATCTCTGTGCTTAATTCCTAGGTAAGCCATCCTTCTATCCTGATTGCAGGCTGTTGTAGAATAAAGATTTGCCTGTGGCAAATAGAGTTTTCATACTGTTGGGGATTCATTGCATGCTCGTGGGGCAGGGCCAGGTGCCTGGGGAAACCTCTCCTTGGAAATCGTACATCAAAGTCAGATGGAGCCCCAAGACCAAGCCCATCTTAGTATGGTTGGAGCTTAAACTGAGAACCAGGTACTCAGTGCTTCCTCGGTGGGTTTGATGGGAAAGTAGAGATGGTATATGGTAGCATGTATGAGCTTTTATTGACCTACTGCGCATTTGTATGAGATCAGAGTTGGTTTTGTTTTTCCTTAAATTAAAATTCTCATTGCCCAGCTAAGATGGCAAGGTACTGGTAGAGTTGTTTTTTGGAAAAATGAAGTTTTTAAACTGGCACTTAATAAGATAGGGAATCAACTTTGAGAGTAATGAAAACAAATAGACATCCAGTGCGGACTAAAATGTGCATTTGGAGATGCAAGCCTGTCCTTCAAAGTGGCTTAATAATGTTATGGCTCCCATTATACATGCTTAATTGCTCACAATGTGAGGATTAAATTAGAAGATACTGGGTTCTTACAAGCATTTTCTGGTTGACATATGCTTTCAGGTTGTTTACAGTTTGGAAGGCCTACCAAAATTTTAATCTGCATTTATTGCCTAGGTTGAAATCTTCAGGTGCTAGCAGGAAAGGTTGGTGAAGCAGATGTACCTTGTAACTACAACAAAGGCAGAACAAAGCAGTTATCAAGAATGCTGTTTCTAGATACAGCATCCCATTTATGTCTTTGCTTTTTCCTCATGTGCACTTAGGCAGGAGATGGAGGTGAGGTGAAAGATTCATGAAACCTCTTGCGAAGCAGGAAGTGTTTTGATTCATTATTCAGACTGCTGGGATTAGATGGCATTATCTGTGGCTCAATTCACATGGGTTTTTTGCATGGTTTTTTTCCAAAAACATTGCTTCCTCCATTGCATGTTTGTATTTATTTGCTATCTGGATATCCAGATATTTATCCTATATTATTAGAAAGAGGTGGTTTTAAGAAAGCAATGGTATGCTTTACACATACTTCAGTTAAGAGACCAGTGATCTAATTTTAGTTTGCTTTATGTTCTGGAGAAGTTTTTTTTTTTTCTAAAAAAAGGTAGAAACTAAGGAGAGTTCAATACCACCCGAGGAGTTTTTAGAGGAATTTTTAACACTAACTTTGGAAATGAGAGTGCATGGTATCTCCCTTTTTTGGTTTAAAAGATACACACTGTATGACTTGGTATATACACGACTCCTGACAGCTCTGTTTTAATTGGCTGCAGAGATGTTCTTTAGGTTGACCAAAGGCCAAGTGCTTCCATTAAGAAAGAGATGCCACAGAAATTTTACAAAGCAAAAATGTCATTTGCTTTTTCCTTAGCTGTCTCTGTGCTGCTTTCCCTCCCATAGCACACCTCCTCAAGGTCTTCCAGCACTTCCTAGTATCTTTTTGCCTTGTTAAAATCAGTGGTTTTGTGGCAATGCAGAGTATGAAGAAGAGCCTCTGTTACAGGCCCAGCTTGTAACAAGTTTGAGCAGACCCTAGGGGCTGGCAGTGGTCTCGCAGCAGGGAAGCACTCCAGAGATCGCTAGAAGAGCAGGAGAGGCTGACAGAGCGTGTAGGCAAGTGATGCTGTGAAGAGTAGCTGAAAATGGTTTCTTGCATTATGTTACTGCTGAGTTCACAAAGGTGGGACTTCGCCTATGCTCCTCCTGAATAAGCAGGAGATATTGACAGCATCTGACCTCATCTTCAGTCTTTGCTCCTGACAGATGTGCAACAGGAGTTTATTTTTAGGAGCATAATTTGGAAAGCACATCCAGTTTTCAGTATCACTGACTAAGGTATTCTCCTTTCCCATCCCATCCTATTCAGGTGCTCTGTATTTTTAGATTGTTATATATTTGGGAATTTGTTTGTTAACGTGCTGTTTAGTCTCTGTGGGAACTGCCCAAAGCAATGCCTAAGTAGTAATTTATATTCAAGCTATACTTTGTCTTGATAGACAGCCAACTTTAATTGTAGGTAAGATTTTTTATGTCTAAGAAGCAGACTTAAAGCGAGCCTAATGGTGCTAAACTTGAAGTCTGAACATGACTGATCATCAAGTAGAGGTCTTCCAGAATCTTTCAGCTGTCATAGTTTTTTAATAAATGTCTGTTATGTTACAGTACAGTAAAAGCACAGTGAAGAGAGAGAGAATATGTTAAAGTTTTACTAAACGGAAAAAAAACAGGAGCCTCTGTTGATCTGATACACTCTTTATAGCTCTTGCTGTTGGCTGAAAGCTGTCTGGCAGCTCATGATACTACCCAGAGTTTTTCAGTGCAGGGAAATGATCAGACCAAGGACAAATTTTCAAAAATAAGCACTTAAACTGCATCCGTGTTAATGTAAGAACAAAATAACTATACACATGGTCAGCTGAAAAGGTAGTCAGTTGATTTGCATGTCAAGCTGCAGTACCATGAGGTCTAAAGGGAATGTAAGTATGCAAGTAACATTTAGATGGGATTTTTGGAGAGCTCATTTTGGCTAGTGGTTCGGCTCAATGCTTGAGTGTGATAGTTCTCCTTTGGAAATTATAACCTGATTCATCAGGTTACAAATTCTTGGTCACACAGGAGTCATTATTTGATGAGTTCAGTAAGTTTCTACCCATTGGGTTGTGTAGTATAAGAATGCTTTCTTTGAGCCAGTGCTTTAAGGTTTGATATAAGGTATATAGGAATGAAGGATGTGTCATACACCACTTCCAAAGTGGTTTTGGCACATCACAGGTATCTTTCAGGGCTGCAAAGCTGCAGTGGGACTTTGGTATTCACTTGCACTTCACTGCTGAGGCAGAGGTTTCCATTGGTTAGGTGCCCAGGTCTGTATTTCTTCCTTAGCATTTTCTTCAATATAAACTTATGATGTGGAGTTATTGAAATTTTTTTTTAAAGAGACTGCTTTTCCTTCTTTGGATTTCCAAGGAAGGAGATGAAGAAGTTTTCAGAACTAATATTGTGAATCCTAGGGCTAGCATCTCCTAGGTAGCTAATTTTCATTTTAAATTGCATTGACATTTTGCTATGGAAAAAAAGTGGCAGACCTTCATTCTTTGTAACAGCATTTTTGCAAAGTAGATAGCATTACTGTGTTTTGTGTAGTATACATTGAATACTACAAACATCTCAATTATTGTTTCCTAAAGCATTAAGGTTTAACAGCACTGTGTGTATTTTTCTTGCCCACATATTGAAGTTTTAGTAAAATGTTTCATCTCTACGGTAAGCTGGAAGATTGCTGGCAGAGGACACTTGTTACTTTAGCATCCTAGAGAGGATCTGTAATGGTTTTTGTTTTGTTTTGTTTATTTTAAATGCCCTTTCCAAAGAAAAGATGCGGTTGTTAATTTGGTCAGCTCTAAAGGTAGATCTGGAGATTATATGTGCTGCACACTGGCAGTTAAAGGAGTGGAAAAGTCAATTGAGTCTATTTCTACACAACGGAAAGGGTTTTCCTCTCAGAGGCCTTGGAAAATCTTGCTGGAGGTGGATACCTACTACCGTAACATAATCTGTATTTTTCCCTTTTTGTTTCCTTTTTAAATGTCATATGCTGAGAGAAGTCTCCTCTTTACTGATGGGTAGTTGTAAAAACAGTTTTTTTGTGGAAAGAGTATTTCACCCACTCTAAACAGAAAGAAAACCTGAAGATCATTTTATATTTTTAACGGAATAGACAGAGCTAAGTAAACCTTTCTGTCTTGTCACTTATTATGTCTCAGTTTATTCTTCCCTGCTTGGCTGAGATCTTTTAAGAAGAAATCAGATCACCTGTGGGTGGTTGTAAATCATTTGTCATCTAGATTTAAACACCTACTGTGCTGCATGGGAGCTTTTTAAAGGATTTTTTTCCATTCGTAGTTAACAAATAAGGATAAAAATCTTTGTTTCTATTGAGCTGCACTATAGCAGCAAGATTAGGGTCTAAAATTGCCTTCAAGCTCTTACTGTTATTATTTTCACAATTTTGGGTTATGGAGATTTCAAGATGTTAATCTGAATAGTGAGAAAGCAGTGAGTAGTTGTTTGGTTACTTTCATTTATCTTTAAAGAGCAAAGGAAAAGGGGCAGTGCATTTTTAGAGGTTTTTCAACTCACATCAGTTCTTATGTTGTTCTCAAAGACATTAAAGCATTTCTGAAATATTGCCTGGCTATTCCATGGCATCCATAATGGGAGTGTCAGTACTTGTGGAACAGCAGCTGTGCTGTTTGCCTTCAGGGTTTGTGAAATACTTTTCCTTTATGATTATAGCCTCTTCAGAATAAAGTTGATGCATTAATGAAATAAATCCTCGCAATAATATTGGCACATCATTTGATGATGGTTATAAAAACTGTTCATACACAGAAAGCAGAAGTGTTTTCATTAAATACTTATACTTCTGAAAGGAGCAGGAAAACGCACTCATTTCATTAAGATTATTTTGTTCCTTTAGTGCATTTAGTGGAAAAAGTCAAATAATGTTTACCAGAAGTCAGCACGTTAAAATGATCTGGAGACTTAAGAATCCCAAGGACTGGCTGAAGAGCTCTCTGGCTCCATATTGTTAACTGTCCCTAATTCTTGAAATGCAAGGGAAATTCCAGCCAGCATTACAGGTTCTGAAGTATCGATATACCAAATAAGGGTAGGAAAGCAGATCTGAAGGGCTACAGATTGACATCGCCGCACAAAAAATATAATGGAAATGCCAATATGTTGTGTGATTGTTCAAGAATTATAGAGGAAAAAATGCAGTAAAGAAAAAGAGATAATGAGATTGCTCAATGGAGGTAACAGTGAAAGTGTAGTAGGAGTTCTGGGGCTTGCAATTGTTCTTAACATTTTAGCCACCATTATTTAGAAAAAAAATAGTACAAAGTCTGTAAATATAAAAGTTAACAATTGGACAGCATACTGATGTAAAAGGAGATGTCACTGTAGGGTTAGGTTGAGTTGTTACTTCTGACATTCTTCAGGGATCAACAGAAAGTTTTGTATTTATCAATATATTGTCTGAAAATAAATACAAAATGACTTCTAGACCTTGCATATAAAAAAAATAGATTAAAAGGGAGAATAGGGAATATTTTATGAGGTGCTTTGGATGAACTACTAAACTTGATCCAAATGTATTTCAGTGCAGTGAAGTGTGAGGTCGTATAACCATATATCCACCTATGCAGGTGGAAGAGGCTTGTCATCTGGAAAGCAGGGTTTCTGTAAATGATTTCAGGGTCATAGCAGACCAATAATTAACATGGTTTTTCAGTGTAATGATTGGCAAAAAGGAGTAATGAGTTAATTGGGTATGCAAGCACAGAGAACAGTACCTCAAGGTGATTCTTATTCCATAAAGAACATCGCTTCAGCCAGTATGTTCACCGACAAGCTGTTTTCCATCTTAGAGGAGGTTGTAAGGAACTGTAAAATGGCATTCAAGCATCAAAGGGAAGGCTTCACTTAGATATCTGAACTGATCACAGCATTTATTTTAATGAAGGCCAAGAAACACTTAAGAAGGTATTTGTGCACAGTAAAGAGGTCTTTAATTTAGCAGAGTAAAGAGTGACAAAAATCTGTGACTGAAAGGTGATGCCACATACACTTACAGAAGCCAGACCCTGGACTTCTTAAGTTCAAGAGGGTTTGCTATAGGACTAAACTATATGCATTTCTGGAAAATATTCTGTAACTAAACAAATGATTTAATGTAATGGAGGGTTAACAAACGAAATGTAATATCTGGAATATACAAGCAGGCAGACTAAATAATGCAGTCTATTTCTACCTCTTGGGATCATTTATTTTTACAAAAAGGAGAATTTCAAGGAGCATCATTAGTATCCCAGTGTTTGTTTTTAAGGATTTCCTGTTGATAAGTATGGACAAATTATAACAGAGCAGTATCCGTTTCTGTGCACTGGATTTTTGAAGCAGTACCAAAGCAGATAAATGGACAAAATCCCATAGCCAGTAAGACTGCAAAAAAAAAAAGAGCCAGATACAGTTTGTGTCTGGGATTGAAGATACAGTTTCTAACAAGTAATGTAAAAACTAAGATAAGGTGAAAATATTGCAACTTGCCAGTAGCAGTGGGTACATATTCAACACATTCACAACATAGTTCTTTGAATATATAACATGATGCTGGTGAACATCCAAGCCTAGGCAAAGCTATGCAAAGTGAGCTGGTGCTTGAGCAGGCTGTTTTTGGAAGTCCGATGCATACTTCTGACCTGTGAATGTGCCATGAAAGACTATCTCAAATTAGACCACTGAACCTTCCTAAATGGATATTTTCTTGTTTTTTTCTTTAGCTATTAGTAAACATGTACAGGTTGCTGTTCATTATTCTCAGGATTTGTTATGGGCTGTTTGTAGGATCAGAAAGCTTTGCCATCCTATTCAGTAGCTTTGATTTCCTTCTCCTCCTATCCCTTCCCCTTGTCCTTTTCCAAGCTCTGTGTCACACTTACGATGCACTTGCAGCTCTCTCCAAGTGCTCCCTGACCTCTGTAGCTGCTCTTTGTGCCGTCTGAAGTTTTTCCTCTGACACATTCACTGTTCTCCAATCTGCTCTTACTTCAGCCATGTGGCGCAGCCAATTTGGAAATGAGCATACCCTGGAAAAATACGTTCCAAAAGATCACACAGTAAGAAGATTAAAATAAGGCTTCACCTCTTAAAATGCAACAGCCTGTTTTAACCTAATTTCACATCTATGGCAAGTTATTTCTTGCTGTTGGTGCTTTCAAGTCCAGTGCTGCTAGGCATGCAGCCTTCAGAAGCAGCTTTGCTGTCCTTGGGTTCATGTTTTTGGTTGTCTGATAAAGGCAGCATTTCAGCCTGTCCCCGTTCTGGCATTTGTCTGTAGTCTTGTGACTCAGCCTAACAGACCGAACACAAAAAAATAGCTCTTGAGGTGAGTTCGGTTGGCTTTGCGTCTGTTAGGTAAGAGGAAGCTGTTTCACAAAAGAATGAAGTGGACAGATCGAGCTTATTTTATAGGTCTGCAACACAAGATAATATCTAGTGCAGATAAACTTGCTTATTTGTGGATTTTTGTTATATTTTTTTCTTCCTGAAAACCAGAAAAAGCCATTCTACAACCTGCCAACCCCCTCTACCTTCAGTACTGTCTTTGTTATTTATCTCACTGCTTCATAATTATTCAGACCTCTTCCCATGTGTGTATCAGCTGGCATCATCTACAGTTGGGTCAGTGCTAACTCTGCCCTTTCCCAGCTTCCCTGGCACCCATTCCTTTGCACCACACCATAGCATATTCCAGTTATCAAGGGAGTGCTTCTGTTAGGATGAGAACTCTTGCCCTAATAGGTAATGTATAAAATAATCAAAAGTAGGCAGATGTCAGCTACGGGTGTGTAAAGTGGCAATACGTGAACTTGATCATCTCTAGTTAAAATCTTTTTGCAGTACACATGGTATTGCAGTTCTGAAGGACCATTTTTTCAGTTCTCCATGCATATGCCTTTGGCTTCAGAGCAGAGCTGTCAGCTTTTATCTGGAGAACTACATGATTAGCACTTATTTGTGGAAACTCTGACCTTGTTTATTTTTAAAGCCTATGGAATTCAGAGGGAAAGTTGTGTTTTTCCTTGGTTCCCCTGAGAAACATTCATTCATCCCACTTTCATCCCGTCTAACAATCACCCTTTGTCACCATACAACATCCTTGGGCTATCTCCCAGCCCCAGGCAGACATATCCTCTTATGTGGGGCTGAGCGGGAGGCTGCTGGATCTGCGAAACAAGGGGAAGAGCCTTGCTCTTGCTGCAGCGAATCACGAGCTTACCATTTGATCACAGTTTCAAGTTTAAATATGCTAAATGACAGTGAGGTTCCTCGTACATGTTTTTCTTATAGTTCTGTGTTGTGAGCACAGCCTGGGAAACTGTGGAGAGGAGCGCGTTAGCAGAGCCATGTCCAAATGATAGGAAGGGAAGAGGACAAGCGGAAAGTGATGGGGGAGGAGGTGACACAGGCAGAGTGTTTCTGAGGTGGTTGTTAGTAAGCTGAGATTTCGGTACATGCAGAATGGGAGAGCTGGAAGCTAATGAAATACCCTTGGAGTTATCCATAATGCTTGTGCCACGTAATGGATAAGTTTCCTTCAACTCCACTTGTCACTATTACTTGATTAATAATGATACTTCCTAGTAATTAATAATTGGGATAATTATGTTACATTACAGAATGATGAATGGGAATTTGTCATCATTAGAGGTTTCACTGTTTGCAGTACAATACAGTCTCCTCAGTCTCTTCAGATATTGCTGCTGTCATGTATAAGGAAGCTGTAGCGCAGCTTTGGGTTCTGTTTGATACTGAAAGGAACTTCCTATGTTTTTTTGCAGTATTTCTGTGGTATGCTCTTGTCTAGTTGGAACAGTGCATTTAAATTGGGTGATTAGTTTTCATATTCAATTCTGTTCTATGCTTAAATGTTTGCATTTCTAAAAACCACTTTGAAATAATGAAATTAAATTCATACTTTTATTTAAAAGCAATAATTTATTAGTGATGTCAAGATACAGTGAGAAACGGAATACCTTCTTTCTCATTCCCATTTATACATACAGAAATGCTTTAATAATAACTGAACAAGTTATCTTTTTTTCTTATCCGTACTTATCTAATTGGTCTGAACTGTTCTGATCATCACAGTTTCTTTATTTTTTTTTTTAATTTTACTTCCTTAAATTTTCTGATTTTTTCAGAATGAAAGTACTTAGATAAATATATAGATTTCCTTGACAATTCATGGGAAAAGATATCCCCAGATTAAAATGAAAAACACTGGTGGTTTTTGGTTTAGAACAACTAAGGAATTTCAGTTTGGAATTGCAAGCTTATTATAGATTCATTCTGTTAAAAGTGGAAATAGCAGTACTGCATAAAACAATCTTCTGTAATGATGCACTTAAGATCTCGGTTTGAAATACGATCTGAAACATTTTAAAATGGTTAGGAGGAAATTCTGCTTTGTGTTTGTGGTGCGGGGTTTTTTTTGTTTGTTTATTTTTTTGTTTGTTTCAGAGCTTGTTTTAATGCATAGTAACTCCACGTGGATGGCAGTGTTAAGAGTCTTCATGACCGCAAAGACAATAAATCTTCTGTAGCTGATTTCATACTTCTGTGTGAAAACTGAGGCCAGAAATTGTACATGGTCATAGGATCATATCACAGAATCGTAGGATGGCTGGGACTGGAAGGGACCTTAAAGCCCATCCAGTTCCAACCCCCGTGCCATGGGCAGGGACACCTCCCACGAGACCAGGCTGTCCAGGGCCCCATCCAGCCTGGACTTGAACACCTCCAGGGATGAGGCATCCACAACTTCTCCGGGCAGCCTGAGCCAGTGCCTCCCCACCCTCATAGTGAAGAATTTCTTCCTTATATCTAACCTAAATCTCCCTTCTTTTAATTTAAAGCCTTTGACCTTTGTCCTAATACTACACTCCCTGATACAGAGCCCCTCTCCAGTCTTTCCTGTAGGCTTTTTTAGGTACTGGGAGTCTGTAGTGAGGTATCCTAGAACCTTCTCTTCTCCAGACTAAACAAGCCCAGCACTCTCTTCCTTTCTAGGTAGGAGAGGTACTCCAGCCTTCTGATCATCCTCAGGGCCCTGGTCATATCAAAGAAGTCGATCAGATACAAATATTTATATACAACATATGAAGGCTGCTCCAAAAGGAATGCCTCCTATTTTATTATTTTGGCCCACCTTGTCAGAGGCAGATGCTGGTGGTATGGCAGTAGGGTTTGAACCTTCCCACCAGTATTCCATTACATTTCGTTGCTGTGTGACAGATGGCAGCAGAGGGGCAGTCTGACAAAATGGCATCAGAATAGAAGTGCGTCTGAAGCAAAGGTGTGGAATTGAATTTTTCTGTGAGGAAAAAGTGGCACCTTTTGACAACTGCTGAACATTTATGGGGACCAAACAATGGGTGCATAGTGAGGCAGTGGGTGGTACATTTCAGCAGTGGCAACAGCAATGTGAAAGACAAGCCACATTCTGGATGGCCATGCAGGCTTTTATGAGCGCAGCATTCCAGCTTTTGTTCATTGCTGGAAAAACATGCATAGCTGATGGTGGTGACTATGTTGAAAAATAGTGTTTTGTAGCTGAGAATTTGCTCTATCAAATAATGTTGTGCTCTTTGTTGTAGTTCCATGGAAATAAGTAGGAGGCATTACTTTCAGAGCAACCTACATATGTATATATCTGTCCATGTGTTTATGTAAAATCAACTATAGGTATATATATGTACGTATATTTGTAAGAACACCTGTGTGTGTGTATGTATACGCTTATGCTATGTAAGTGTGTAAGTGCATAGAAGTACATAGTACACATCCATGCTGTCAGCAGCAGGCCATTTCCTCAGGGTTTTCAAAGCATGATGTTATGCTCCTGGAGATCTCCTAGCCTAGATTTCAGAGGAGTGTTGTAAACAGTTTTGAATTCATGTAGCAAAGTATATCATCATACCACATTTTTCTTTTACTCAGATTGATTTAAAATCCTGCTCCCAAGAGGTCTATACTAATAAATAATAGCTCTTCCATTTAACAGAATAAGAATAGATTAGATCACATTTCCTCTCAGGCCTCTGTTGTGGAGCTGTCTATTCTCCTGTGACTGAAAGAAGGATTCGTATTTCTGTGTAAATATCTCTAGATTTTTTTAAAGTAAATTACTATCCTCTCAATAGTATGTCTTCTTATGCACTCAGCCTCTCACTCTGATGCAGGCAGGTTGAGAACTGTATTGCTTTTATTGCAAGACTTCCAAGGACCTTTTTTATCAGGTTTTCTCAACTAAATTAAAATACTGTCAGTAAAACGTTGATGATAACCTTCTTTCATCTCTATCTTCTGCAGAAGATTATTCTGCTTGTTTTCAATCCTGATAGAATGCTACTAATTTGTTCCTTTTGCTGTTTTCTGTAGAATGCTGGGCTTATGTGGAACATTTCTTTGTCTTATACATGTGGTTCTTATAAAAACCTCTTGATGAAATGGTTTTTGACACAACAGTGTTGAAAGGATCATAGCAGCACAATGTCAGGCCTTCATATCTAGTCAACTTTAAATGGAGTGTTCATTAAAATATTTGTTCTACTACTATTGTGATTTTTGATAGTCCGACAGATTTTCTGTCACTTCTAGCATATATTCAGCCACTCACACCATTTGAGATACTAGGATTGCAATTGAGCACAAAGATGTTTGATCTATTCATATTAAGATACTTCCTAGTGTCTTGCTAGATATGAGGAACATATTGTATGAGAATGTGAGATGAAATGTACCCTAAGACCCATATCCAAGAAGGTGTATGGAGCCTCTCTCTGTTTGCACAAACCTATCTTGGATGCTTTCTCCCATTGAGAAGGTATAGGTACCTACAAATGGGAACAGGCATTTATAGTCAAGCACTTAGTGGGGTGGTCATTGGGAAAAGTGGAGGAGTGTGTCTTGTATCCCAGCCCTTCCTACAGCTCCTGTGTCTTTTACAGAGCTTTAGGAGAAGCCTTTTGATTATTCCCAAGAGCTAATGATCAAGTAGAGGTGCTTCTTCCTTTTCTTTAAAAAATCAAGGAAAAAAAATCCATCTGGAGAGTGAGGTAACAAGGGAGCTTCATATAGAGACCTCCATGCTTAGCTTATGCATCCATCACTGTTGGAGAGATACATTGCATAAGGAGAAACTGGTAGGTGGATTAACTCTGACTGTGGAACTGAGGTATTTTAAGACAGTGTTAAAGGAAATCTCTAAAGCTTTGGTTTAGATGAAATGTTGTATGAGCAGAACATGAAATGTGGTAAATCCAGTGGAAAAGACAAGTGTCTGGTAGGATTACATATGTGCAAGAGGAGTCTGGGTTTAATTATTGTCTCAGTTCAGTGTGTAATACCCTGCTGAAATACAAATATATCATTTTCAGAAAGAGTAAAATAAATACTTTAATTGTTACTCCTATTATTCTTTCTTGTATTCTTTTTTTTCTGAAATGAAGACCTCAATTTAGGTGAGCAATGAGCTCATCACTTCTCGGACATTTTTTTCCAATAGTTTGTATGGCAGATATCCAGTCATATGCTATAGAGATGGCTGCACCAGGCAAAAAGCTATCTGTCTTTGTTTTCTAGTTTACACTGTTTCAATATTAAATCAATTAATCAATAAATAAGAAAGTGATCCTTAGAGATAGAAATGGCTGATTTAAACAAACATACAAACAAAAACCCATCCTGGAAGTGTTAGACCCAATAAAAGAAGCAACATTCAACTTTATAAATAAGACATGGGAAAACAAAGCTATGTTAATCTATATGGTCGTAGTGCATTTTAGTATTGAGCTGGAAAATCAAAATCTGGGCTCACTAACGCATTATATTGTACTCAGGTTGCATATGATTACTCTTCTTACTGATTGCCATGAAAGGATTATCAGCAATATATTATTGTTAAGCCTCGGTAACCTTTGACATGGAATATTTACACCATTGATCTCAGTCTCTCCCATGCCGACATCAGTAATACCTTTATCACCCCCGGCTGATAGCAGGAAGCCAGACGTGCAGGGACACACTTTAACTCAGAGTGAGCCTGCATCCAGCTGGGTTTAGGACTTGCAGCTCAGCCCTTGCCATCTCAAGGTGTCCTTTCCATGCATGCAGGCTGCTTGACGCCTGGTGTTTGTTTAGCACCAGATCCCTTCAAGATCTGCTTTTTTCTCCTTTACATTTTTCCCATTATCAGGGTTTGAGAAGAAAGGTTGCTGGCCTGCTTGAAACAATTGTATGCCAGACTAACACAACTGGGAAAAGGACAAAGGGAGCATTCCCGTTCCTTCCAGTGGTAAATAATGCTCCAGTGTGTGACGCCCTGCAAGTCCTTTGCTCTTTTTGCTGCTCTAAATTTTGGGACTCTTCAGAAGCCTTGTAATGTTTGAAGTTTAGCAACAAAGACAGTCTGCCTACTTTTTGAATTATAGCTGTCACAAGATCTTGAAAGAAGACAGAAGCATGGATTATTGAAGCGTTAGGCCTCTGATTGCCTTCACATGCTATTAATTTCACAAAATTTCACCAATGATGTTGTAAATGAGCTCTTACCAACCAAGTAATCTTCTAGTTCTGCCTCATCTCTGAAACAGACTTTGCAGTTGGGATTTTCCCCCTTTAACTACAGTAATGTCTAAAATGTACTCTGTGTGTGTATATTGTGTACAGAATGGAAACTAGATCTCTTCAAGATTACTTTCACATGACCATGTTCTGTCTGCCCTTGCAGTGGGGAGATACAAATGCTAAAATTACACCAATCTGAAACAAATTATTTCAAGTCCCAGAATGTCTTCATCAAAGTAAATGCAGGAAGGCTCTCCTGGGAACTGAGGTGGTTTTTTTGTTGCACAGGATTAGTAGCAGGTTGAGAATAGAAACTTGGCTCATGCACTAGAAATTGGTAACCTGAGGGGTCTAACCTCAGCCACAGTTTAGATTTAAGTATTGTGAGGAACAGGGCAAGCAAGTTACTCCTCATTCATTTGCAGGTACAACAATGAGACCTATGCATTCATTTGTCTGGAATGAATGGAAGCCTGTCTTCCAGTTTAAAGCCAATTTGTCTACTATTTTTATTGTATTGCATAGCTCCGAAGTCTTGTGTCCTATATGACTCACAGGTTAGAGGGGGAGGCTGAGATAATAGGATAAAGTAATTCACTTTAAAGTCACGCACTATAATCTTATTGATTCATGACCCATCATGCATGGTTATTAAGATCCACAGCTGATATTTCATATGATAAATTGTGGAAGTAGTGGCCTTTAGTTCCAAAGACTGGTGGAGGTTTGAGTCATTTTTAAAATCACTGAGCAGGGAACTGTTTATCCCTTGGCATTGAGTTGAGGACACATGTGGTAGTGACCTGTGACTTGATTTAAGTGTTATTAGCCATCATGCTAATGCTAGCCCAGCATTAGCATGACGGCTTTATATATTTTACGGCAATAATATATTATCTACTAAATTAGGTTTTTCAAATTTATTTTGTATGTTTTAAGCCTTTAAAAATGCTTACAGTTCATTATTAATGCTTGTTTAAAACTTGAAATAAATATGTTTAGACTATAATGTTCAAGTTGAGTATTTTAAAAGCCCGGTTCTCAAATTTGTTCTTAGTCATCAAGCTAAACAAAGCTTAATTCTCAGAATACTGAAAAGCTGCACTGATTTAACTGAAAGCTCTGAAGCTGTACATGGGTTGATGTCCTCAAGATCAAGTCAGAGTAGAAAAGAGGCCTGATAGAATATAACTTTCCCAAGAAGAATAAGGAGAGAAGCCCTTAAAAAATGTAAACCAGGATGAGAAGTCAGGGGCAACCACAGAAATCATCCCACTGTCTACATGTATTTTCTCATTCAGTGCCATTGAAAATGACTTCATGCTCACTTAATGTTTTGCTGCTATAAAAGGGCCATGTTTCAACCTTTAGTCCTGCAGGACTCTTGCTGTAGATTGTAAAGATTATTTACATCTCAATTTATTTTTCAGCCCATTGGCCATAATTAAAAATGGAATTTGGCACACTCCAGAGCCCCTGCTGGAGACTTTCACCTTGCAGGAGAAAAGGGGATTAGATGTGATGATTTACTGGGCTCTTGTATAGTCTCCTGACTGTACTGTGGCACTGAGCCTAAAGAAAGATGAAATGGTATCCAGTCTTCTCTGGCAGCTGCTCACACCATGAGCAGAGCAAATCCTATCGCCCATAATAAAGCCCTGCCCCGTTCCATCCAAATTTTCCTGAGTTTCTGATGTGTGTGGGCTCTTGGTAGCATGAGGTTAAGGTTGGAGAATACAGCCTTTAGGAGGCTGGAATCTGTGCCTATGTTTGTGTTGTCACTATGTGCCTTATGCTGTGCCCACAAAAAGTGCAGAAAACAATTTCCTACAGTCATCATGCTCCGCTGTAGAGAGGGAATCAGAAATGCTGTTCAGAATCAAAGCTATGACATTTGATCATTGCACTGTGATTCGTTTTCAGATTTTTTAGACTTGTTACTAAAGCCAGACAGAAATGCAGTCAGAAATCTGGCAGCAGCTGGCTTGCTTACTCGCTTGCTTGCTTTTTTCTCCCCTGCTAAGCCAGAAAAGAAAATGAAGGAGTATGTTGCTGTGCCCAGCTTCCACCGCAGCATTTAAAAAGAATGTGTATTTCTTTGGGGTGGTTGTTCTGTGAGATGGCAAGCCTGCTCTTTGTCAGGGTGAGTGTTCAGGACCATGGTGTCTTTTGAAATACCTGTAAGCAACTTACTGCTTTCGTAGATGCTCTTGAGTGTGTTTTTCTCGAACTCGGAGTTATGTCCTCACTTGGTAATAGTGAGGAAGAACCTTGACTAAAAAAACAACTGTTTATACCTAAAAACCTTTTTTTGTCACCTCAGGGTGATGTCATGCAACCTGCCTCAGAGGGGAAGGTAGAAGATCCAGAGAAAGGAATGCAGCCTTCCAGAGGAAGGCTGGCTAGGGCCATTTGCACTGCAGGAAGTTGTACTGAAGAGGACAATTTGCTGAGAGAGGAAAATAAAAACACCCTAGAGAAATGGCTTGTGAGAACAGGAAAGCTACATGGCATAGCTGATGGCTTGCGGAAAACCCACCTTCAGGCCTCTGATCCAATTCAAGCACAGTGTAAACTTGCAGCAGTTCAGTGACATCTAGTCTGCACATGTGTTATTTGTTACTATTAGTCACTGAACACTTGTTACACGGCTGCTTCTGTTGATAATACTGCTCCTTGAGTAGTACACAAGTTTTGATGCGCTCCAGGTGTCTTTTTTGCTAACAAAGCTGTGCTGTGTACTGTGACTTGCCAGGGATACTTTTTCATGATGCAGAAATGTCGTTAACCTTCAACACTTTCTCAGCATAGTGAAAATGCATAAATATATGTAAAAGCTGCTAGTAGAAATTACAGCCCTTGGCAAATCCACTTAAATAGGGCTTTTTCAATAGGAAAAGCAAGAAATACTTTTCTTGATTTGAAGAATTTTTCAGTTTATCTCAAAACTGTTTGTCATTGCATCTCTCACCTTTTAGAAGTCAGAAATACTTCAAGGTGATACATGGGCAGCACCACCAGTACCTGTTTGGATTGCTGGAAGTAGTACATTTGGGTTGGCTGTATGAGAAAGAAACAGAGTGTATTTTCAGCTTAGAATAATGCTTCTCCAGATTATATTTGGGCAAATATTCAGTGTTCTCATTTTGTACTTGCTTCCCAGACGGTCTGTGGTGTACCTGCGAGACAGAACTGTCTGCGTCTGTCTTACTGAGGAAAAATCCCACATAATGTTGTCTTCATGTTTTAAGATTGTGAGTAGAAGAAACTGAACATGTGGCAAAATTAGTAACTGGGTAGCATTCATACTTTCATCCTTAATTAAAGACGAGTGTGGTTAAGGAATATCCACACATGTAATTAATCTAGCTGCTGGAAGTCACAATTTCAGCACTAAAATGAAACGGAAAGAGACACCAGCGAACAATATGGGCACACTCCAACATTCATTGAAGTCGATGGGAAACTTGTCTTTTGACTTCAAAGGGGATTGAACTGAGCCCTCCAAGATCATATTAAAACACTTAGGAGACATAAGCACTCACTGTTGTCATACTGCAGTACCAGAGCTAGAAAAAAACTGTAGATGTGTATTCATTTCACCCACTGCCTACACTTCTAGTTGTTCTTTGTTGACATAGTTGGCTGCATAGGGTTGGATTAGGTGGTGATTTGTTTCACTGCTGCCTCATGGTATGCTTTTAACAGTCTTAGTTTTGTGTATACATAGTCTCCATGTATGCTGATACAATTCTCACTGAAGTTATTGCACAGGATTTTCTGTGAGAGCAAAAGTAGTAGCTTATGTGAGTTGTAGTGTTGCTATTTTCTAATCTCTGTGTTACAACTCCTGCCCAAGGTTGGGACCATGGAAGGGGGTGAAGAAGTGGGTGTCCTATCCCCTGGTGCGATACAAAGTCTAGTTGAGTGCTGGCCGTTTGAAGATCTGTTATCTTTGCTTGTGGTATTTATCTCCTTAGTTTCATCTGCATTGAATTCACACACATTTTTTTAAGTAGATAAAATTCAAGAGGAATGTTTGCTTGTGGAAAAGTAGGATGTCTGCCACTTCTGTTTTCTGGTAAATTGGATTTTGGAAGTCAAGACTGAACAGAACACAATGAGCATTTTATCCTCTCACAGAAAACAGGCTTCAGGCTTCACTTGTGTTAATAAATGGTATGAGTTTTGTGGCTTGGGTTCAAACAAGAGAAGGCAATTAATAATAATAGGGATTCATCCTATCAAACAAATAATGCGGCAGCATTTAGTACATCTGATGTGAAGCCTACAATGTAATGATTAAAGAAGTAGAAAAGCTTTATTTTCTACAAGTGTTACTGCTCTTAGGGTGGAGGGTGCTTTGAGTTTTGCTTTCAGAACAGTGCTGGAAGATGGCTTTTCTCACCCCTGCGTGTCTGTAGCCTTGTTTTTACAGCCACATTGATAACTTTACCCATTCATTAATTTAATTGATACTAACAATTTTTTTAAAAAGCAACAAACACTCAAGATGGAGTTTTTACATTTTTTTTTGAAGTAGGTGGAACACACTGGAAGTGACCTGAATCAAAGCCTAAAATTTAGAAACCCAAGAGAAGATTCACTCTTTGCTTCAATTTTTGCAGTACTAATGGAACGTGTTTGGGTTTTAATTAGAAAGATGTGGTTTACAGGTGTGGAAAATGTGCCAAGGATTTCACTGAAGCCAAGAGTGCTAAAAGAATAACTCACCTTGTTAACTGTTTTTTGATCTGACTTATTTTGGTATGACATGCTTTTTCCTGTTCAGCAGTAAGAAGACCAAAGGGGATAGAGAGGCCTGTTTCACGTCTGCAGTGTTGAAAATAAATTATGCTTTAATTGTGCTTATAACTGTCGTATATGAATATCTGCTTGCCTGTATGTAACGGTAATATCTCCGTTTGTTTCCTTTTATAGAGAAGAGTCAAAGATGTCATATCTCCAATTGTATTTGAAGCTTCATACAGCCTTGGGGAACATGTAATAGAAGGAGGAAAAGGGGACAAGGAACTACCTCCTCTCAAGCCCGTTCTCCGCTGGAAGAAAGGACAGAAGATTGCACAGAGGAATCAGGTCAGGTTTGGATTATTTTATTTCCCTAAACTTATGGCCCTCTGATCCTGAACTGGCAACAGAAGTGGATGTAAAAAGTGATTGCAAAGCTTAGAGTTATTTGTGCACAGTACTATCCTTACTGTCATTGATATTAGTGCTTCTCTATGAGGTAGTAAAGAATTATGCTGGCAGGGTTGGGCTGCAAAAGAGGTCAGCTGCTTGTTTCAAAGTGCCTGTGCTGGACAGAAAAAGACTGAATGAGGGAAAGGAGGAAAAGTCCTGCTCCTTCTAGCTCTTCCCTTTATGAAGGAGGTTCTCATGAAGGACTTTTCTTTTAGGTTAAAGCTTTGTTAGTCTTGGAGGGACAGAACTGAGTTCAGAAGGGGACATGGGGACTTGTACTTCTGCAGGAGGGAAGAGTGGTGAGTGAAATGAAGAGAACTTTGCCTGGCCCACAGCCCTCATTTTTTGAGAGCTTCTCACATCCAGCCATGTGGCTGGGGAAATCCCTTCTGCTATAGTATTTATAGAAAACACCTCACTGAAGTAGAATGTTTCTTTTTGATAGAAAGTCAAGTATAGGCTCAGCAATGTATAGATAGGATCCTATTTTACTCCTGCATTTCAGAAAGCCCCTTTATCATTATTTTTGGTCAGAACAAGAGAATTCCTTTAGTTTTCAAGGACTTGTCACTTAGAGAATAGGGATCCTAAATGTTCTCTAAGGAAATGAAGTGTACATGACTGGGCTGCCTATCTGTCTGTCTGACTTGACCTCACTAGTATCCTTGGAAAATACTGACCAATTCTGACAGGTTTTTTACAAGGGTCATCAAGACAGTGCTTATGAAGGTACTAAACATGCTCAGGGTTAACAAAAGCAGGCAATAACATTAAGAAAAGAGGCTGCTAGTGATCTTCTGAAAGAGTCCAGTTTGAGTGTGGTCGTTGTAGGTGCAGGGCAGGATGCCAAGGAAGGAACCTGCAGGACAATGCCACTTCTTGCTGCACTGACACTGGAGCATCTGACCATGAGGCTACAGGCTCTGAATGGAAGTAATACTTCTGTGGCTTGCAGCATTGTTTTGAAGAACCACTTCAGGCTGGAAAGGACCCTTGGAGGTCCAGTTCCTTGATCAAAGCAGATCCAACTTTAAAGTTAGATCAAGTGTCTTGAGGTTGCATCCAGCCAAGTTTGATTTCCAAAGCACGCTTACAGAGTTACAAGCTGGCACTGCTTGCGAAATGGACACCATTTCTTCTTTAAACACTGAAAAACCCATCTGGAGTTCAGGGCTTTTAACAGTGGATTGTTAGGTCTGGTTTTTAACCAGATAAATGATGCTTGTATCGTTATCTGTTGCACTACTTTCTGGTGCTGCTTGTAAGTACATTTTGTTGTTCTGAAATCTGCAGATCCCTGAATACAACTCAAAAAACAAACAAACAAACAAAAAAAAACGGAACTAAAAGCAGAAGTTTGCTTTGCCACATACCCAGGTGTTCGGAATTGCTTCTTGCTGTCATCTTTGTACTTAGAGAAAAGAGTATTTAAGAATGTTTTATAAGTGAATGAGTGAGGGTTAAATATAGTAATTACTTATTTTTATGAAGAAGGATGGTGTGGCTCCAAAATATCTAAATGTTGCACTGTTGCAAACATACAATGGGAATTTCTAAAGAACTCTGGAATCAGAACAGTGTGATGAAAACCTGGATGTTACATAAACTAAACTGCTTGGATGCTTTACTACAAGGTTTAAACTCCAAAGACCACATCTTACCCTGCAGGCATACTGTCGGATCAATATTAAAATACCTAAATGCTGAGATTATACAGCAGAAACAAAAATATGTTGGGAATTTCCCTGGCTTGTTTTCTTGTATAATTTGGATGAGAGAGAGCCAGTTTAACAGTGCTTTCTCATTTGCTTTCCAGATGTTGTTCACTGAGCTTAGTAAGAAAAGGATTTTGACATGGGGTGTGCCTTTGAATGCACTTTCAGCTAAGGAAGTGGGCAGAACTTCAGATTCATTGTGGCAGTCATGGTGATAAAGGCTTGTCTTAGTAGCCTCGAGGCACTGACAGGCTACTCAAAGACCAATTTCATGGAGAAATCAAGGCTTAGTGTTCTCTTAGAACTTTTTTCATCTTGCAAGTAGAAATTGTTTTTCAAGGGGAAAAGGAATAGTAGGAACTAAAGTTTACATAACAAAGGATTTACATTTTCAAGGAATAGAGGGATTTTGGAGAGACCTTAAAGTTTGGAAATCCAACTCAAAAGATCTAGTGGGCTCTGTTTTCAGAAGTTTCAGTGCCCTCTAAATACTGGGTCTGGTTGGCATTAAGATGAGTGTTGAGCAAGAGAAGCGGAGGTACCACATTTTGCTTAAGCAAATAACGAGATTTTGGGAGGGTGGAGAGATGGATGGGTAAGTTCAGTTTTACTTCTAGTACTAAGTCTTTATATGCAGCTAGCGGAGTGTGGTTTTTGGAGGTTCTAGATCCTGCATATCCAGTAATCAGTGATGTTTTGAAATCTGAAATGCTGTATCTATTGCTTCAGGGTACCAAAGGTACTGTTACAGGTTGACATTTTGCTAATAAGCTCAGGTGGCTACTTTCTGTGAATGGAAGTAGTGCACAGACAAAATGAGAGGGAGCTGTGGAGAGAGGGTGAGCCTTCCATTTGTCAAGATCCTACTTCAGGTCTGTTTGACCTATTTGAAAAGCCAATCATGCAGATGTGGGCTTCATGGTCACCTAGATACAAACTAAAGTGATGTCAAAGCTAAAGTGATCACTTTCACTTGAATCTCAGTTTGTTTATCATGACCCAGATGTTCCCTGCATTTGTGCATGGCTTCCCACAAGGAGAAAACAGCCTTGTGGCTCACAAACAAGGAGGTAGGAAAGCTATCAAGTGGCCTCTTGATGTGAGAGTTAAAGATTATATTGAGCATACAAAGTTTTTTCACGGTGCTTTGCTTCCAGTACATTAAGGAGTCAGCCTGGAAACAGAGTTCATGGACATCCACCAGAGAGATGGTGTATCCTTTCCTGATGACATAATCACTGAAGAGGATTATGCTGGATATTCATTCTTTAAATCAGTATTACTTTGTATGTGAGAAAAAAGTTTGGTCTTGGACAAAAGAGCAAAACAGAACTAAGTAATTGCAGTAAATGAGTGCATTGATGTGGAGTTTTCATTCAAAATTCATTTACTTATTGATCACACTTATTTTAAGAATGCAACTTTAACTGTAAAACAGTGCAAAAAAAAAAAAAAAAAAGCTTGTATTTTAAAATGAGCATATTATTGACTGATTAGTGAAGGGAGTTTCCTTCTGTTCCTAAAACTACTGTCCTTGAAGCAATCAAAATACGATTAATGATTTGAACTTCTGGTTGATGAGAGGAGAAGGATCTTCATAGAAATTTCCTAATAAACATTATGCAGTTGTGGGGCTTTATGCATTAGCATTGTTCTTGTATATGCTTACCAGAAACTATGGTTGCTGTAGCTTGGTGTAATCGTCTGTGGTAGCAAAAGCAAATACTTGGGAGTTATGTGTACATGTCTATTGATAAATATCTCGGCAGCTTTTGTGCAATTGCTAGGTGGAGACCAGTTATGTGAAGAGGATGACAGCTTTTCAAGTTGTAAGTGGCTAAGCAGCTCAGTTTTGTTCAAACTGAAAATCTCTGATGGGTCAAGAATGAGTGGAGAAACAAAGTTTTTACTTTGAGTGTGTATTACGAACTATAATAAAACTTCCCACCCTGAGGATGACTTTCCATTAGCTTTCTCATTGCTTCCCAAATCCAGTTGCTACCTCTGTCCACTGGAAAAAAATAATAAATCCTCCTACTTCAGGGAAATTAATGTGTATTTAGAACTTGGTTTGGCTTAGTTCGTTGTAAGTGGTTTGTACTATAGCATTTATTTTTGTATACCCACTGTATAAATACATGTCAACCAGGAAGGAGGGAGATCTCCTGCCAAATACAGTGGAGATTTATTCTCTAGTATCCAGTAATGTATCTTAGAGTTTAAAATGTGGTATGCTAGAACTCTGTCTGTTTTGAATACTGTAATAAAATCACCTGCTGTTATGTGGATGGAGACACCATTTTGTTGTAGGAAAATATTCTCAGTAGGCTTAATTGCGTCAGTGTCTTCAGGATTTTGGGAATGGTCTGTCATAAAACTGCTTATAAGTTATAAGAGAAAATGTTTAGGACATTCTGTTCCCAGCTATGTCAGACTTGCAGTGAGCGTCTGGGTATACTGCTGTATCTCTGGGTGTCTGTGAGGCTACTCATCTGGGATAAACTTCACCTTTTTAAAGCAAAGTACTATTTTTGGAAATATTTGTCTTTGAGCAGCTATCTTGAAGCTGGCTAAGTATTTACACATAAATTAGCTTCGGTATGAGAAAAGATAGAAGGATTTGGGTGAAGCTGAATTATTAACACCTGTAGTAATTTTGACTTGCTGCATAAATGCTGTCTTTTTCTTATTTTTAAGACATCCCCCACTCCCAACATCTCACACCGAGCACAAAGCAATGATGGGTCTACACAGACTGAAATGTTTGTGTGGTCCAGGTTTGTCAGTGGTACCTTCTCCAAAGCAGAGATGCCCACATGCCTGGATCAGGTTTCATCTCTGCCAGCAAACTGAGCTGTTTCTGGTGTGTTTCTCGATGCAGGAATGACATCTCTGTCCTAGTTGGATGCTGGAATGGCTCCCATGCCAGCTGCCACAAACCATTCACAGGCGTGGCTCAGGAGCTTGGATGCTTCAAGGGCATTTTCCTGTCTTGGAGGCCAGGACAGTCTAAGTTACTGGTACACTGAAGCCTTGATAGCTCAGCGTATCTGTCAGGTTGAATGGAAAGCGTGGAGATTGCTGGGCAATCTCCCTCCTGGGCACACAGGAGGTCTTTGGGAGACTGCGGAGTCAGCCAAATTGCTGTGCTCCAGATCAAATTTCTTGACACCAAACTCCCTTTCCTCCTCGGGCCTGTATTTTTGCAGACTCTGCCACCATTACTGCTTAATTGCCGTTGTTCTTCTATCAGTTGAGGTGGTTTTGCTGAAAATGCTGATTCCCACTCCTCCCTATGCCCTCCCTTTATTAGTGTCTGTCTTTTGCTCTCACCAAATTTGTCTCAAGTCAGTACTGAACTGGCAGGGATTTGGTGCTGTTTGTGCCAGGACATCTGGGAAGGACCCACCCTGAGCATGTACTGGATTAAGCTGAGTATTGCATTTGCCTGCTGTTTTTTTGTTGAATGGCAATAATGAGGAAAGATTTACAAGTCTGGAAGAGATTCAGTACTGAGTGAGAACAGCAGGTGTCCAGATGTGTAATTGTACCTCTGAGATGTTTGTAATTAGCAAACTTGCTGAAGTAAGAATTAGTGGAAATTGACATCTCTGATGGTATGCATGTTTCTATACACTTGTTCTTGAGCATTGACAGGCTTGGACAGTAATGGTCCACCTTGTTTATATTGCTGTTTAAAAGCAGAGGCAAAACAGTGTAATGGAGAATGCATGAGACGTGGCTTACATCTCGTGGGCTTCCTAAAGAGCAACAGCCAGTATCATATGCGCGCGCGCGCGCGTGTGTGTGCATACATACACAGAGATATACACACATTCATGTGTAAGCTGGCTGTATGTGCCAGAGGAGAGTCACACTACAAGGTGATCTCGTCTGAGGACAAGAATTACTTGATTTAGCTTATAGATCCTTCAGATACGTAGATAAGGAAGTGAGAGATTATCACATGAACGCTTGCAAGCTGTACTTTAACTGACATTCCTATGGGGTAATTTCTGCAGTTCCCTGGAACAGCATGCATTTCATTTCCATACTGCTCTGTGGATGGAGAATTGTAAGTGGAAGAAATGGGGATCTTCTACTTATGTGTGGAACTATTAAAAAAATTGTAATACTCTTGAAAAGCCACACAGACAGGTGACAACCTTCAGGAAGCTAGGCTTCATTAGCTCTCTTCATATTTTTTCAGCACTTAGATGAAAGATCAGTAGAACCTGGAATACCTAACATCTGGAGAGCAGTTAATATGATAGCGTAAGTTCTTTCAGTTAAGAATACCTCAGTGCCACAGAATCGTTGGCAGTTTAGAGCAGCATTCATAAAAACAAAACCATTGAAGTGCAGGTGGATTTTAGAGGAGGATTTCCCGATATCCTTGGGACTTTAAATGAGCTGAAGGTAGACAAAAATTGCTTATCTGATCATTTTAAAACAATTTTTTTCCAGCTATCATCAATTACCACTTTTTTGTTGTTGAATTTTTATTTATTTTATGTTTTGAATTATACTATTGCATCATCAGCAATGCTTTTAATTCGTATGTTAAAATGTTAAGAGTATAGAAGCATCCTAGGTCTTGGCAGTAGAAATAAAGAGGCTTAAGAATAGAAAATATTCTCAAATATCATTAAAAACCCTCCTGAGATGATATAATTGAATTGTTCTGTAGTGACGGAGAATAAATGGAAGATTATTTAAGATGAGTAAGGAAATATATTGAGAAATGTGCTATAGAAGTTCATCCTATAATGGTATTGGGAGATGGAACAATTAACCCAGTAAGTCTCATCTATTGTTCTGTGGATTTATAAGGTCTGAAATCCTGTGAAATGAGAACACTTTTTGGATGATCTGAACTGTTAATGATTTCAAAAAGAAAAAAATTGCCTCAGCCTGAAAAATGAGTGAGTCAGACTAGAAATCTAATAAAATTCCAGAAGGCTGGGGGTATATTTCTATTGCCACCAATTGTAATTCTCCACCCCAGGAGAATATGAGGACAAAAAATTGCATTATTAAATCCACTCACTGCTGTGAGGAATAACTAATACATATGTTCATTAACTCCTGCTTGTGTTTGATAGCTAACAGGTTTCATGGCTGATTTTTAACAGCTGATTCAATTTGGGAGTACTTGTAAGAAATAACACTTCTTACACTTGAGTGTTCTCTCTCCTTTTTATCTTAGTGCTCCAGCTCAGTTTTCAACACTTAGTGAAAGGTGTAAATAGCAGGATACAGCTGGAATGGGGGAGAAATTATTGCATTTGGCCTTAGATAGCTTTACAAACGTCAGTCACTAGTTGTGGGCCTTAGGCCTGGTGTCCTCTGCTCTGTAGAGTGGATGAATTTCCCTGTCACCTTCCTCAGCTGGAGAAGTTCCACTTGTGTTGCGCACCCTTGTTAGTATAATAAAATGGTTATTAGCAGTCACTTTCTGCTTTCTTATACTAATGCACTAGATGTGACCCAGGAAACTCCCCCAGCTCCACATACACTTCATCAGAGTTCATTTTCTCACTAAGAAGACAGACGCTCACCTCCATCCATTGCACCACACAGTACCAGCATGACTGCTTTTGTGGTAGGATTTTTCTGTATGCTTAGAGCTCCCCTGATACTCCCGCCTTTGTCCTGTGATTCTCTGCCACTCATTACAGGGATTGTGCATATCGTGTATTCTTTTTTTTACCAGCACTTCTGATGGAATCCTAGAGAGCTTTTCAGAGTATTAAATCACTTTTCTACTGAGGATTTAAATCAGCTTGTTTGCACTTGGCTTAGCAGGATATTTGAGTGGATCTTTTCCATGAGTAGTATAGTAATGCATAGGAAGTCTGAGAAGAGCCAGTAACTATTTTTTTTTATTTGAGGTCAATAGATCTGTAGGTAATAGCTCTATTTTTCAGGCAGCTGGAAAATGAAAAGACAAAATAAAGCTCTGAGGTCAGACTCCTGTATCTGTGTAAGCACATTAATATCCCAAGTGATACATCTGTAAAGCTGTAATGTAGGAAGTAGTTCCTGGAGAAAGCAGTGAGATCTGCTTACTGATCAGTACTTTTGAAAATCAGATTACACTTCCTGCTCCTAAAATAAGTAGCCAGGAACCTAACTTCATCACATAACATGGTAATAGCCATTGCATTAGGATCTAAAAAGTAAAAAATTATTAGCCTAACAAGCTTTCTCATTCTGTATCCCGTAAGTAGCAGAGCTTTTGTGTTACTAGTGTGTGGTAGTTGTTCAGTCATCCCTACACATAACCTAAGTTATCCTGAAGTATGTGGCACAGGTCATAGAGTTAAAGGGATTGATCCTCATGTTACTGAGGACCAATTCTGCCACTTTGTAAGGGGTGCACTACAAACTTCTTGTGGACTGATTCGTGATGAAGTAGTTCAAGACCTAATCTAGAGTGAATTCTGTTATCTAAACCATAAATCATCATACTTTGAAGAGCTCTTTTGAAGATCTCATTTCTCCCTCTTCTCATCAAGTGTTGTCCTTCACCTGTCACTTTCCCTCATCTCTGAAGGATGGGCATGATTCCTACAGAGCACAATATTGGCAGCCTCTCAGAGTCTGATTGCATGTTTTGGCTGAGACTTGAAATTTCCACGTGCTTCCCTAAATTTTGTGGGGTTGAATGTCTTAATACTTTTTTCTCTGTTTATTGGATAATTTCCAGTACTTTCTGTGGGCTGGAGCACCACAAACACAGGTTTTTTCACTTTTCTGTTTCCTTTTTCTTCCCTGCTCCCAGAAACTTAAATGTTTAAGTATAGATAGCCATTTAAAGAATCTGAAGGAATTTAGCAAGTCAGGTTTGAAACCCCGCGTCATGTTCCTCTGAGCAGAGCTCAGACCACAGGGCTGAAGTTGGGCTCCTTTTAATTTGTTTTCCTCCTATTGTCATTCCTTATCAGTCCAGCATCAACAATAAGGAGGATATCTTCCTGGTAGCTTTGTGCTTAAGGATGTTTAGGATGTAGGACTATGGATTCATTCTACTATTCTGTGAGGCTAAAGACTAGATTTGGCCTGGCCCCTGGACCACAAAAAGTAGCATTTAATCAATCACCTCTCTTGAATGGGCAGACTGGACACAAATATACTTGTTACAAGGCTCTGAATGCCTGTCTAGACACATCAGCTTGCTCTAGGTCCCCCCTTACTGTACATTTATTGTGTATATGTCTGTATTCACACTTCATAGAAAGTATGTCTTAATGTAGTATTTTTGGCCTACCTTCTAGAAGATTTGGGCAACATCCATCTCTGCTAATCTTTCAAGATATATCTCTCACATTCCTTGACGAAGAAGGATCTTCTTTTCTACCTGGGATGTTTGATGACATGCTGAAACTGCTATGGAGCAGTTCCCTGTAGCTGTTATGTTCTGTGCAGCAGGGGAGAATACAGAGAGGAATAACTGGATCTGCTCTGCGCTGTGCTGTGATTTCAGGAAGGCTGACAGACTTGCTGTGCACACAATAGCTCTATGTTTTCCAGGAAAGTCATGTCCTAGAAGCACTGATACTATTCAGCTTGTGCTGCTGAGCACACACACCTTTTTGGCTCTTGGAAATGGCAGACAGAAGTTTGACGACGTCCAGATAAGAGATGCAGCTGTGTTTCTCACTCAGGACAATTTCTGTGAGCTTTTCACAACCTTCCCACCAAACATAATCTTCTTGATTATGAATCTTTTATAAAGAATCTTCCTGACTATCTTTGATCATCTGTGGGGTACTTGGTACAGTTGAAGTGGAATCCAGTAAGATTCCATTGAGTTTGAACTTCTGTAAAACCACTGCTCCTCTTCACCTGGGGTAGCAGCAACTACAGAAATTATGAAGTGTTTCTATTACGGAATGGATTTATTTACTTCCCTCTTTCCAGTTCTGAATAATATATATGAAAGTTGATTATCTTGTTCAGCATTTTGAATATGTGAAGACCTCGGTAAATCCCTAAAACTGTTATTTTAAAGCCAAAGCTACTTTAAAAATTATTTAGAGCTAAAAATAGTGATTATATTGTAGTAGTGCTTATGCATATCCTAACACTAGATTCCTGCTCCAACAGTGTGCAGTGTTGAGGTAGGTATGGTTTCTTGCCCGAAGAGATCACAGCCCAAACAGACCAAGTGAAAACACAGTAACAGAATATATAAGCATTGTTTGCAAATGTTATGATAACTTAATGTGTTTACTCCTTAATTCTTTAAGAAGGATCTTAGCAGGCAAGAATTAGTCAACTGGAATGGCAGAAGAAAAAACACACTGGGGAAGGAAAGGCTCAAGTTAGCAGAGAAAGAAAGTGGAGGGGAAGCAGAAGGACAGAGGAGCTACCAGGCTGAGGCTCTAGCAGGCATGCAAAAACAAGAGGTGGAACAGAGGCATGACAAAATCTATTCAAACCAGGGAAATACTGTAGAAGGGCAATATAATCCAGAGATATCATTAGCTTCTGATGGAGGCTGAACAAGAGATAGCTGCCTGGCTAGGTCCTAGCGGCTGAATGGACTGCAGATCTTTTCTCCCTGTCTCCCCAAATCAGAATGGGTTCAAGATTCTCTGCAGAAGCAGAGAATTCACTGCTACACATTTATGAATTTGGGGACTCATCTTTATTTCTTTCTATCATCACAGCACTATATAGGAACTTGAGTTTTACAACATAAGATATGCCTGATGTTTTACAGAGTAGCTTGCTGTCCAGTGCATGGTGTGTTGGAAGAGATACATGCTCAGTGGTTTTCGAAAAATGAGATATTTGTTCATTCTTTCTGAAAAAGCACAACTATAGATTTAGTAATAAAATTCCAAGATGATTAGGTAGTTAAATATATTTACAGTACTTGGTTGTTTTAAAAGTGCAGATCATATCTTTGATCACTCCGTTCTGTTTGCCAAGATTTCTGCAGTGCAAATAGGGAAACTGTCAGGCAAGAATAGTTTTACAGTTTATTTTTCTTTGTCCCCTGAAAGTCAAACAGTGTTTCCTATATATAGATACTGCAATTGTTGAGGATTAGTTCTGAGGACTTTTGAAACTATACCTCTGAAATATGCCATGTTTTGAGAGGGATTCTTTGAGCCAGTTCCTGACCCAGGGCTATTGGGATTCTTGTTCTCTGACCTCAAATATAGTCTTTATTAAGGAGGAGGAATAAGTTCAGCCCTTGTGTTTAAATGATCACTAATTTCCATATCTGAGATTTTGAGAAAGTGAATGATGGGAAAGTAAAATGAAAGGACAGAGTAAACCACCCCAAATGTACTGGCCCCTCCCAACTTTCTTTGTTCTGTTTACAATTTGGTATAACCTACAGAGTAGTTTGATTTTTTCCAGTCCAACACTAACTGCCCTCATAAAGGTTCACTCCTATTTGGAGAACTCTGACCATACAGAAGAAGGAGAGCAAGCTGCATCCTTAGACAAGAGTCTTCCTGGGACAATGAGGACTAAAAAATCTTTATGCTGTCCAGCCTTGAGATTCAGATTCTTTCTCCAGTGCTGATCTAGTTGAGTAGAGCTTGTCAAACATGTATTACTTTCATCTTCTTTTCCATGAGTCTGACAATTGTCTGCATAAATTTGCTGTCTCTTTGCATTTATGTTTGAAATATATTTACTTTGGTGATAAGCCAAAGCCTGTGGAGAGGGATATCCATATTAAAGGAAGAAACCAATTGAGTCTCAGGTTTCCTAGCTGAACAGTATTGGCAGTGCTCATTTAAGGTATATGTCCCCTAAATACTTGCTAAATGGAAGAGCATTACATATTGGGCAGAATTAATCCGCCAGCCTAAAAGGTCTGCTCAGCTATTCAGAAGGATCTCGCTCTCTGTTCCTAGCAGCACAGGAAAATGACCATGATCTTGACAGCATTTGGGTTTCTTGGATGCTAGGAGCATGTTCCCATTCTTTACTTTCACTAACTAGTGGCTGCCTTACTTAAACATGGCAAACTGCTGTAGGTCGATCCCAGGGTATTGCTGCTGTGTAACAGTCTGTATTTTTTTGTTGCTTGCAGGATAGCAGAAAAATTTGCAGCTGTTCACATGATCTTAAAACATTTAAATCCTTATCTTCAGTGTAGGCCAGTGAATGTTTGAATTATTTCCTTTCTTCCTTGTTGGGACCAAAAATAGTTTCATCAGTAGTTTATGTACTCCTTTATTTTCATGCACGTTTTGGAAAGGAAAAGCAGGGTGCCAGAAATACTGTGTGAGAAATAATTATCAGATGAGAAGCAGAAATGGATTGATGGAAGTCTCTGAAAGAGACTGATTTTATAGAACCTTCTTTTTCAACTAGAAGAGAAGGGAGGCAGTTCTGATAAAGATGAGATTTGGCTCCCCTTGAATTTCATTGGCACTCACACTGTACGTTCCTGTATCACAGATTTTGGTGGGTTTTGAGTTCATCCAAACATGTTGCTTCTCTGGGGGAGTTTCAGTCTTATTTTTCTCAAGTGTTAACAGTTCTTCTCTGTTTTGCACAGACTGTTTTTGAGAGGAATTGTCAATCTGATGACTGTGCTGCTGATTTGAAACTTCAGGGAAAATTACTGCTATCTAGGTGAGTAGGTGAACTTTTTTTCTTTTTGTCTTTTCTTAGATGCTGGTACAGCATTTGTTTTATGTAAGATGTATTCAAAAATCAAAGTACAAATGCAGACGTCTTATTCCAGACTAGGATGTTGATGATGATATCATGTCTAGTGAAGTAAGTGTACGCAGAATCATAACTGTGGTATTGGGGTGGGTGCATGCACAGGGAAAAACCCGTTGTCAAAGAGTTAGCAGTTGCAATAAACAAAACCAGTGACAGGATAGTGGAGAGGGACAGGAAAAGTTAATTCTGCCCAAATCAAATACCAACATGGACAATGTCATTTTTAAAAGATGATAAATATTGTTTATGACATGGTAGAAGTAATCTGCATGCAGAAAAGCATTTTTGTTCAGAAAAAGTGTCATATAATGTTTTAAAAAAAATCTTTTAGGATGTGATATTTTCCCCCTTTAATTTCTGAGCTTGTATCTTTCCTAACTCTTTAAATTCCAATCCTGTCTGTCTTTTTGTTAGTAAGTTGAAGGTGTCTGATTTCACTTTCTTCTGGGATAATAAACCTAGTCGAATAGACCAGAGGTGAAATTTATGTTCTGTCCCTTGAGACTGGTGATCCTAGGAAAGCGCCTATTGTTTTGCCAGGACACAGTTACTCAATTTCTGGATAAATCAGGCTAAAGGTGAACTACATGCACCACTTCTGTTTCCTTTTTTTCCAGCTTTTTAGCACATTTTTAGAAATGGGAAGTGCTGATGTAAGTTACTTAATTGTGTACCAGAGGTTTTACTGTTTGCAGATGCTTGCTTTGCTTTCAGGTCAGGAAAGAGAGGGGAAGAAACTCTGGTGGTTTCAAAAAAAAAATATATTGTAAGAGGAGATGTGCACACTTTATGAAAGTGTACAGCATGCTGGAACTGTAGTTGGAGAAGAAACTGAACCAAAGTCAAATCCGTGAAGTTATGGACTTATCCAGACACGACTGAAGTCCACAGGAATGTTTTGGGGGATTGGCTGGGAGCAAGGTTAGGTCTCAGGTTGCAGAGCATAAGCTTTGTCTGTGGTTAGTCTGGGTTTTTGACCTTTCATTAGATCTTAGTGGTGAGAAAAAATGTGTTAAGAGTAGAGTTGGAAACCTGTTTCTGTGTACTGGGAAAGCAAGTGAGGGGGTTTGTCCTGCAATTGATGAATAATCAATAAAAAGCAGGTTCTAAAAACTTGTCAGCCACTGTGTGGTAATCACTGCAGTAAGAGCTGTATTTGTGACTGGAGTATTAGACTGTTTACTTTTATGGCTGTTATTTACGTTATCCTGACAATATAAAAGCCACAGCTGTCAAAAAAGCTGCAGATATTCAAATGCAGCTTCTATGATCGTATAGCGAAACGTTGAACAAGTGCTCTCAAGCTGACTTTGTTCAGTGACATTCTGAAGTTCTGTTTGAAGTAAACAGGATGTCATAAAATCTATCAGGTCCACACGGAATGGGTTTTCTATAAGGTAAAGAGCTGTGTAAACTACATCTGTTAAGAATCTTAACACAGTGAATATCTCTGAAGAAAACATTTTTTTTGATTGTCTGTAAAAATTCAAAAGCATACATAGATTCTGATTCTGGAGGACTGGTCCTCTTGAAGAATATGCTTGTCTTTTCAGCCCCATAAATCTCCTGCGAAAGACCCTTCTCAGACTTTTTTCAGGTATTTTGTGTTTATGCTAATTCTGTGTAAAAAGGTTTGTTTTGTTTGTTTTTGGAAGAGCATAAAAGGTGAATCTTACTATTTGCAGCTCGGAATTAACTGAGTGACGTAATTATTAGCAAAATTATCACAATGCCTTTGTCTGCACAGTTATATCTGACTGAAATCAGTAGACTTGAGTAATAAAAAGAAGGCAGATAAAAGGCACACAGATACTCAAGTAGATTGAGATAAACAGAATGTTTATGGGATGACAGTATGTGCAGTGTGTCAGGTATACACCAGCTCTTTGAAGGTGTTGCTGGACATGTGGCTAGGGTGATCCTGTTGAGATCACCTACCTGACCTTCAAAAAACTTTCGTTAGGATTTAACACCAAAGGTTCATAAAGAAAGTAAGTTGTCCAGGATAAAGAGGAATGTAGCCTAGGTGCTACAATCTATTTAAAACACAGTCAGCAAAGGGAGAGTATAAACAGTCTGTTTTTCTGGTGGGGAAACTAACACAAGTGCTTGAGTTGTGGCCAGCAGTATTCATCTACTCATAAATCATTGGAGAAATCTGCTGAAAATGAATAGCAAGGTGATAAAAGTTTCCTAACCATACTAGGTTCTTCGGGGTAATGAAAGAACAAGCAAATGAGGTATGTTTTTAAGGAACCTACGGTTAATCTGTGGAATTTACTGTTGAGGATGTTGTAAATGTTGAGAATTTAAATGGTAGAGAAATGTCTAATTTGAATGCTGGAAGCTGCAGAAATACATCAGGAGAATAACATGATATGTTGTCCTTGTTATTCTATAGGCCTTTACTTTAGATGTGGTTGGATATAGGGTTCTCTGCTGGATGGACTGACTTATTCTGGTTGTTCTCAAAAATTTTTTCATTAATTTGTAATGTGTTCAGAGTGCTGTATATTGTAAGGCATAGTTTTGTCCATCCCTATATGTAACAAGCTTTCAGATGTGTGCTGTTTAGAGCATTTGAGCTCATATTACATTATCATCAAGAGAACTGCTTGCTGAGGTCACACTCAGGAATTCAGGAAGCACACAAGCTCCTCCAATTTCCAGTTCACCTGGGATGTATTTCAATCACTAGACTTACCCAATTGATTAGGATTGCACATGGCTTTGAAGATACTGAGCCAGCATACTGAATGACTAATGCTGATCTAATGTGTCATTTCTTGGGATACTCCTCCTCTCCCTAAAATTTAACCTGCCACCTCAAATGTGGGCCACTGCACTTTGAGAAATAACAGACACCCTAGCATGACCAGGTAACAGCCTAATATATGCCTCTTATCCAAAGTGGTCAAACCAAGCAGATTATATGTGTAAGTTAGAAACTGCTGTTCTGACCAGATATGGCTGGATTTCCCTCATTATTTCCTGTTGTTTCTTGTTGGAGCTGCTGCAAGTGGAAACTGACCTGCTGGTTGAGCTGAAATCCTTCCCTGTGCTGCTGGTAGTAGGGAGGACAGGAGCAAAGGGCATCAAAGTGGAAAATAATAAAAACCTTAGACTTATAGCCCTATCTAAAAGCTTTAGTGATGATTTGGGTGGGTGATGAGCTAATGATTCCAATGTTTTGTGTTTTTTAAAATACTTTTATTACAGTGAAAATTGTCCTTGGAGATGTGAGCTGAAGGCTGAAGACAGGTTCCATACTGCACTGGAATAAAGATGAGCTTGTAGAATGCATTTATTATGAGTAGAAAAGGGCATGTTTTCAGTTATCAGAGGAATCTTATTAAGGCTCGATTTCAGTTTACAGATGGATCTCTTTAGGGCTTGTCCTCTTTCATTAGCATACGTTTCTATGTAAACCCACCACAATTCATTGTAAGTATTGTGGGATGATGTAACGAGACTCTTCTTGCTTGTGGCAGATGACATGAAGGGCAAGTCATAGAGTGCGGTTTGGCAGGTTCAGACTGGAGAATGTGAAAAACTTCCTTGCACGGGCGGTTTGTGCTGTACTGGGGAGAGGTGTACAGAGATAGTAGATTCTGGCATTCTAGATTCCAGGACTTGGTGAGTCCCAGCTGGCCTCGTCTGTGCCTGGCAATAGTCCTAGGTCAAAGAGCAGGATGGCTGCTGTGGCCTCAAGATCAGTTCCAACGCCGTGTTCTTTGGCATTCTAACTTGCATCAAGGTAAATCTCTGTAACCTGATCAACACTGCTTCAACAAAGAACATCCCCTCACCGACATGGAAGCAACTGCCTAGGATGGTTGTGGTGTCTTCCAGTGCCAAGGCTGGAAACCCACCTGTGGGGCTCCTCACCCCTCACTGATGCCACCTCTGCCAGCAGGAACATGGATCACGAGGAGATACTAATAGTGAAGGCTAGACCTGACAAAACAAACTGCAGAGATTTCTAGGGCTGAAATAGTGAGGAGGCATATGGAACTGCCATGACCATGCTTTCTAGTGTTACCACGAGTGGTCTTTTTAGTGGTTGACCTGAACTGTGAGTATTGTTAGCCTAAAACTGCAGATGGCAGCATAAGAGTAGGGACAAAAGAGCCACAGGTTGTGCTGGGGTCTTGGTGAAGGCAGTGTTGGGAGAAATTGAAGGAGCAGAAGACGGGTGTTGCATCTTTGCAATTGTGACCATTTTCAAATCCATTCTTTTGAAGAATGAATATGAGGTTTTGGTATTGTAGAGCAGAAAGGCTACTTTATTGCCTCCTGTTCAAAGAACCTCCAGTGTTAAATCTTGTAATTGTCAGAGGTGATGGCAAAGTCTGGCCCTATCCATACAGTAATGCCCCATTAAGGAGAGAAGATTTAAAAAGAAGAGACTTATAAGTATCTTAACATAAAGAAGGTATTTATGTATTGCATAACAATACCATCTGAAATCATAAACCATAGGAGAAGTAGGAATAGAATATTTTGTGGCAAGTTATGTTTTTATGACAACAGCCTTTGGGACAACAACAGGAAACCAGTTTTCCTTGCTAGTAATGCATGACTGAAATGCAGAATGCAATTAAAGAGTGTTCTGTTGGCTATTATTTTTGAATATATTGTTTAATATTACAAATATATTTATTACATATCATACTTGACTTGAATGCCTCACTCTGTTTTCTCAGCACAGCAAACGTCTTCTCCATCAGGCTTCTGCAGCACATACCATGTTTTTATTGAGACTGTTCATAGCTACTTGTTTAGAAGCTGAACTGCATCTGTTTCCTCAAGATGTGCTGGGGAAAACTCTGAAATATGTGTTTTGTGAAGGACTAGGCTTCCCTAGCCTTTAAAATCTGCTAATCGTTCCTCTGGTTCTTTATATGAGAGGCAAGCACTCTGGTCTTTTAAGACATAAGAACCTAGAAGGGCTGAGAGAACAGAGTTCACGTGGACACAAATCTGGTTTTGCTCCGATGCTTCATTTGTGCACAGATAACTATCTACAGAGGTAATAGCAGTTAGAAAGACCTGTTTATGCTTCTGTGGGAACCGAGTGAAAACCATGGAGAAGGCATCCAAGTGACAGTAAGGCTGTTTGGAAAAACAGACTTTCTTCCAGCTATAATAAACCAGCTAAAAGAAAAGAGCAGAATGGGTGGTGGCTTCCCTGCTAAATGCAGCTAGGGAGGAAATCCTGTTTTAATGTGTAAATACACTGACAGCTCATGTGCTGCAATGAATAGAGCACCTTTACTGAAAACAAACAGCAGCAGAGGAAAGATGTTACAGCATGTGAGGTAGCTGCTGCGTTCCAGCCTGCGCTGTGTGCATGGTATGTAAATAAGGTTGTAAGAGATGGGTCAGTAAGCCTCTTTGGATGGAGAAAGATGTAATAAATATTGCTATTTTTGAGCAGGTTCCAGGAGAAAGTCTGTCTTCCATATATTTATATGATGTGAGGTTATCCTCATCTGTCATTAGAAACAGCTTTACTCACCCATTGGAATGCTTATTCTTACATTTAGAATACGCAGCTTTTGTAACACATTGGCTTTAGAACTTCTTTAGATGTTCTAGATCACTTATTAGATTCAAATTTACCTTCTTTCCCTCCAGACTGGTTGGGATTCGTATCTGTACTGCTGCAAACAGTTTATTTTGGAAAAGTCGAATTGGAAGCAAAAGTTCTTGAAAGCCAAAGAGGCAACAGGTGCATTTGCAGAGATTTTCAAGGTTTTACAAATTGGTTTTATTTTGCATTGGAGTGAAAGCTTTTTCTTGTGCAATGGAATTTTGGGGAAATGTCCTTTTCCAATTGAAAGGTCAGGCTTTTGATTTGGGCCATCTCTGGTTCTGCCAGTCCCTCTGGAATTAGCCAGAGGAGAGACAAAAACCCAATCTGTCAAAAACTTCATCTTGCTTGAATTGTTTCCATTTTAATAAAATAATGATTTATGAAGAAAAGATATTTTCCAGATATCTTCTGGTTAGCTCCATAGAAGCTTATTTTTTCCCTTTCAAGTAAATTCCTTTGGCGACTAACTAAAATATTAACAAGTTTTCTGCCAGTACTCCTTTTGTTTCTGTGATATGCTTTATCTATCTTGTGCATGATTCTGCTTGGGTGATCTTCTGAGACGTAACCTCAAAGTGTACCTAACCCAGACCGCGCTGAATGCACCTGCATCACTGTTAAAGGAACTGCTGGATGAGATCTCCTGGGAAGCTGTCCTTAGAGATAAGGAGAGGAAGAAAGCTGGCTACTCTTCAGAGATGCCTTTCTGGGTGCACAAGAGCTCTTCGTCCCTCAGAATAAGAAAGTGGGCAGGGGAGGCAGGAAACCAGCATTGCTTGGGAAGGACCTGCTGGTCAAAATAAGGGGAAAGAGATTGTACCAGCTGTGGAATCACAGAATCACAGAATGTCGAGAATTGGAAGGGGCTTTGAAAGATCATCTAGTCCAATCCCCCTGCTGGAGCAGGAACACCTAGACCAGGTCACACAGGAACGTGTCCAGACGGGTTTTGAATGTCTCCAGAAAAGGAAACACCACAACCTCTCTGGGCAGCTGTAAGGGGTAAGGTCATGCCTAACCAATCTGGTGGCCTTCTGTTATGGAGTGGTGGCATTGGTGGACAAAGAGAAGGCAACTGATGTCATCCAGCTGGACTTGTGCAAGGCCTTTGACATGGTCCCCCATCACATCCTTATTTCTAAATTGGAGAGATACAAATTTGAGGGGTGGACTATTGGGTCGATAAGGAATTGGTTGGAAAGCTGTAGACAGAGGGTTGTGTTGAATGGCACTGTGTCCAGGTGGAGGCCGGTGACAGGCCACGTCCCTCAGTTGTCTGTCTCAGGACCAGTGCTCTTCAACATCTTCATCAGTGACATCGGTGACAGGCTCAAGTACACCCTCAGTAAGTTTGCCAGTGACACCAAGCTGAGTGGTGAGATTGCCACGTTCGAAGGAAGGGATGCCATCCAGAAGGACCTCAACAAACTCGAAAGGTGGGCCCATGTGAACTTCATGATTTTCAACATAGCAAAGTACAAGGTTTTGCACTTTGGTCAGAGTAATACCAGGTATGTATACAGACTGGGAGAAGAACTCCTTGAGAGTAGTCTTGTGGAGAAGGACCTGAGGGTTGTGGTAGATGAAAAACTGAACAGGAGCCAGCAGTGTGCTCTTGCAGCTCGGAAGGCCAGTGGTATCCTGGGCTTCATCAGAAGAAAGGTGGCCAACAGGGACAGGGAGGTGATTATCCCTCTCTACTCTGCCCTTGTGAGGCCCCATCTGGAGTACTACATCCAGGTCTGGGATCCCCAGTACGGGAAAGATGTGGAGCTGTTGGGAAGGGTCCAGAGGAGAGCCACAAGAGTGATCATAGGGCTGGAGCACCTCCCCTTCAAAGACAGTCTGAGGGAGCTGGGCTTGTTCGGTCTGGAGAAGAGAAGGCTGTGAGGAGACCTCATTGCAGCCTTCCAGTATTTGAAAGTATTATAAAAAGGAGGGAAAATCAACTTTTTACTCGGGTAGACAGTGATAGGACAAGTGGAAATGGTTTTAAACTCAAGGAGGAAAGGTTTAGATTGGTTGTCAGGGGGAAGTTCTTCACAGAGAGTGGTGAGGTGCTGGAACAGGCTGCCCTGGGCAACCTGGTCTAATACCAGATGGTTGGTGACCCTGCCTGTGGCAGGGGGGTTGGAACTTGATGATCCTTGGGGTCCCTTCTGACCTATGATTCTATGATGACTACCCTGTCAGTTTACTGAGCTTTAGAACAACTCCAAAGTTTATAGGCATAAGCATGATTTGTATTAGTGAATAAAGAATAATTTCATATAAGTGACTAGATATGCAACTAATAGAGGCATGTGGTTGTTTTGCACATACTATGTGTGGACACAATAAAGAATATTTTCATGAACCTATTAAAATCAGAGGAAAGACTCCTTGTGGTTTGCTAGACACGTGATCGGACTGTAAGCACCTAGATTTAAAGAACGAATCTCAGCAATTTCATATTGACTTGTGAAATTATTGCAGAACCTGAACTGAAGGAATCCAGAAGCTGTAGAAAAAAAGCATATGTTATGACAGCTTTGTCCAATTTGCTTTTCACCAGCACAAGATGTAACAGCACAGACCATAGCTGGGTGTAGTAACGATGCAGATAGTCAGTGCCTTCTGAAGGAGGGAGCAGTAACATCAAATTCTGATCAGAAAGATTAAAGCTGCTCAAGTGTATCTCATGAATATAGTAGACTTTCAAAGAATTGTTGTAAACCCAAATGAAAAGCTACAAGCCTGTGATTTAATGTGGGAAGCAAAGTTGTTCCATAATTTTAACCAGACTCACGCCTCAGCACTTATCTTCCTTTGATCACACAACAGGAATTTGTCTCCAGAGAGGCATCACATTTCATGGCCTGCCCCTTGTGGTTTTGTGCCCCTGAAGTGCATCTTAACAAAACAGTCGTGATGAGGAAAAACAATATCCTTTCATTTGGAGCTTAATTACACATTCTGATAATATCTGTTTTTCCCTTCCTCTTCATTCAGAGCAGATTAATTTGTTTTCACTTATCTTTCATTGAACAAGCACTTTCAGTAATATTTTTGACAATCCATTTACTCTAGACAAGCTACTCTAAATAGTAGAGCTAGTCAGATGGAGCTAACTCGCTGCCTTATAAAGAACAACAAAAGAAAAATGAGCGAATTTAGCTTGCCTAGTGTTAGGAAAAGTGCTCATGAGTTTTCAGTCCAGACCACGTGTTCATAAAGCTGTGTACTGGCATGGATATTCCCAACTTTTGAGATGCAGATTCTGAGCTTTAACCGATCCCAGTCTGGTCATGTACTGTGTATAGGTTACTTGGTTCTGCCTGAGTACTGAGCCAACTCCAGATATTTTGTAGTGCCGAAGCAGTGATTACAAAGGAGAAGGAATGGAAAAACATTGGGAGAGTGGTTATGAGCAGGTTGCTTTCTGTTTTCTCAAAAAATTGTGTTTCACTCTTTGATTTTAAGTGATTTCATATAGTGTAATTTAATACTATCTCAAAGTAATTTGGTGCACTGTAAAGGATGCTATGAAAATACTCATACCATTATATTAAACAGTAGGTACGGGCCACAAAACGCCTACCTATGTGACCTAATGTAGGGCACCTGCTTTAGCAGGGAGGTCATCTCTTGAGATCTCTTCCAAACCCTACAAATCTGTGCTTCTGTGAAAACAACATCATCCTGACACACTGTGCTTCACCCACTACAGTGCCATCAGGGTGTGAAATTCGTAGCATTTCATGAGTGCTTGTTTTCTGCAGAGCTGCCAGATGACAGCAGTTACCACTTAGGAGTAGAGAGAGCCTGCACCCAACCGCTGTGCAGGTCACATTTGAAGTGCAAGTTTACATTTGTATTAATAATAATGGTGTTTTTTTGTTTGTTTTTCTTTTTGCATTTGTTTTTGTGTGTGTGTGTGTGTGTGTGTGTTTTGTTTTGTTTTGTTTTGTTTTTTTAAAGAAAGAAAAAAGATCTGCCTCATTTGGAACCACTTAACTGATATTTTAATCTGTGGCCCACTGAGAATGGAGCTTCAGAAATTCTCACTGAGCTGTGATGCTCAATCCCATGCCCCAGCATTCAGGAGATTTTTCACTAAGAATCACTTAGTAAACTGCAGGGGCCTCTGTGAGCAAATGCCAGGGCTGAGTCCGGGGAGGTTCGAGTTGAATATGAGGAAAAATTTATTCTCAGAAAGACTGGTGAAGTATTGGAAGAGACTGGCCAGGGACAGGGTGGAGTTGCTGTCCCTGGAGGTTTTCAAGAAATGTGTAGGTGGAGCACTGGGGAACGTGGATAGTGGGCATGCTGGTTTTGGGTTGATGGTTGTACTAGATGATCTTAGTGGTCTTTTCCAACTTTAATTATTCTGTGATTCTATGATTAGCATGTTAGTGTAGATAAGTGTGTTTGTAATTCCATTTGGAAATAAGTCTATTTGATGAATCCAGGAAAGAGAGATCTAGTTTCTAATTTACTTCAACTTTTATCTTTTACCTACAGACAGTTGCTAGTGAACTGAATGATGCATTTGCAAGACACATGGAAAATTTTGTTGTAGCAAGCACTTCCAGCATCTGATTTGCAGTTTCCTGAAAGGGGAACCCAGAAGAGCCTGCAATTAATCAGGATGTAGTACAAGTTACATAGGGAGCACCGTCTCAGGAACAAGTGAATGTTTCCCCTGTTGAGGATGAAAGGAGATGAAGGAATGGATTTTTGGTTTCCGTCTAGCTGGTTACGTGCAGAGCTTCATAAATCTCTCTCAGGATTAATAAATAAGACCAGTTTGATAGCTCTGGGCAATCTCTTTCCGTTTGAATATGTAGTGGTCAAACCCATGTTGGTAATAGAGCCATCAAATGATGAGTGGTAATGAACTGCAGTAGTCCACAGATAATATAAATTCCTAATGTGTTTTTTTTAATAACAGGATACTGATTGCTAGTCAGGGATACCATACAAGCCAGTCATATACTCCTTAAATGCCAGTGTATATTGTTTTTTGTCTGTTTGTTAAGAATCACTTGAGTTTATCCATTGGAATAGATTTTTTTTCTGTTTGTTTTCTAAACTAGACCCTAAAGAGACGTGATTTTGCACAACTTAAATTGATCATTTAACTAATGTGTAGCCTGGCCTTCTCTGTGAACATCCCAACATCAGTGTTTTATGGATCTGAGATGGTTCAAGTCGTGTTTTTTTCTTGCTCCAGCAACCAGAGTGTAAAGCTAACAAAACAAAAACTTAACATCTGGCAGTTCTGTCTTATATGAGCTACCTCCAGAGGTGGATGGCCTTGATACACTACGGACCACAGTGAAAATCAGGTGCATCATTGCTTTGGATTTGCAGAATATTTCTTGACTGATAGTTACCTGCACACATGCATACACATTCAATGTAAAGCTAGCTGCATGAACTCTTTCTGTAGCATATCATGCAACTACAAAATCTGTTAAAGCTGATTTTTGTTCCAGATCACCAGGTAGATCCTCTTGCTGGTTCTGCCTGAGCTGCTGGCTTGAAATAAAGGAAGTGTGATGGTGTAGATTTATGCTGGTTATCGTGTTTGAGGTTGAGATGTAACTTACTCTTGACATATAACACCTGCTACTGCAAATCAAATTTCCTAAAATAACAAACCTGTGCTGCTTCTAACTTTTCATCTCTAATTAGCTGCCTTCCATTGACCTCTGAAGGTGAATGATGAATGGGCCACTGGTCCTTTTCTTCCTTGTCAGTGCTCAGCTGAACGTGCTTTTAAAATTACATTTTGAACCCAGCATTCCAGGAACGAGACAAGTAATCAAACCTGTCTAATCAGATTTTAATAGGTCTGTTTCTGAAGGCATGAGTTCTGTGATAAAAATGTGGTTTGCATGATGATTTTAACTAATTCCTACAAACAATATTTTGCAAAGTGCTGCTCAACTCATTCTCAAATTTCACTTCCTCTCTATGACTTCTGGACATCAATCTTCTATTTCTATTAATATTTCTATTCTGCAACAGGTTGCCCAGAGAGGCTGTGGGGTCTCCTTCTCTGGAGACATTCAAAACCCCCCTGGATGCATTTCTGGGTGACCTGGTCTAGGTGTTCCTACTCCGGCAGGGGGATTGGACTAGATGATCTTTTGAAGTCCCTTCCGATTCCTGACATTCTATGATTCTGTGATTTCAGCATTACTCTTCGATTACTTTAACAAACAGGAAAAATACATAGTTTTGGTTTGTTGTGTTTTTGGTTTTTTTTTTCTTTTTTTTTTTTTCCACATCAGGCTGATGTGTGCAACTTCCAGCTATGTGCCTGGCATCATTTATCTTCTACATTTGTTTCTGCCACTAGTTACTAGCTTTTGATTGTCTTCCCACCTTAGGACACGTATACTCATGCATGTAGGGATAACTATCTCAGGAGCACAGTATCATTGGTTTCCTGAACACAGCTTGTTGTTACAAAAGATGTTGGTGTATATGCATTTCTTCAAGGGTGAAAGATTAGATTAGAAGTTCTGGAGATGTTGTGCCTGATCTTGCT